>CATIWC010001967.1:0-229250 GCA_948472305.1 Vicia faba
CTATGCTAATGTCCTTTAGACAATGCTAGCCACTATTGATGAGTAGGTAGCACCGTCGTTGGAGTTTAAGGGTCAATTCGATTAAGGGATGTGCGGTCACTAAAGCAATGTTATGATGCCTTAGCGGTAACCCCTCTAATGTCTTAGATCATTTTTCCAAGGCAATCGTTTCGAGGCAACTATGATCTTTGGACAAGAGGGCGACCTCTAAAACTTCCTATACTCAATGACCGCGTACGAAGGCAACCAAGTGAGGGGTACCCTAAGAGTGCGCATGTGCGAGTGTGTTGTTTTCAGTTAATTTTGTCTTTGTACATGTCAATAGTTATCTACGTTGATTTTAGGTTTAAACATTTGATCTTGTCATGCATTCCCCTATTACCAAACATCTAATAGTTTATAATTTGCGGAAATTAAATTATGGAATTTAAACTAACTATTACAAGGCATCGGGTATTTACATCGCCAAAAGCAAGCCTTGAAATTAAAATGCGGAAAGTAAATAAAGCGATAAAATAGTAACGGTCCTATTAAACTATTACATCCCAGGAAACATATACAATATTGAATAATATGGATCGCGTGCGGGAAATTAAATCGGACGAGTTCTATGGTTTTGACCCTTTAATTATTAAAGAAAGGATTTTTTTGGTTTGTTTTTGAATTAAAAGAAATTAAACTAAGTTAATTATTGAATTAATAAATAAATAAATTAATAAAATATTTTTGGGTTTTTGATATTTAAAGAAATAAAAATAATTTTGGTCAATGTTAATAAAAACCTAATTGTCTAAGTTAATTTTAATTATTGCAAAAGATATTAAAGTTATTTCCTAATTAAACTAAAATTAATTAAATTAATATTTATTAACAAAAAATAAAATACTGAAGATTAATTTTATAAAGAAAATATTTTTGTTTTTAATTTTATTAAGAAAAAGTTTTGATTGGTTAGTTATTAATAAAAATAATAATAATAAATAATTAAAAGAAATAAATAATAAAAAAGAGAAAGGGTTAGGAGGTTATGGGCCTGAGTAGGGGGTGAGAATGGCAATTTCCAAGGCCCATTTGTGTTGGCCTGGCTGACTTTCGTGCATCCCATGTGGCACTTTGACTAGGGCGTATGGTGCACGTTTAACTTGGACCACCAGATCTGGCCTTGGGCCATCTGGTGCTTTGAGATTTGAGGGAGTATGATGCATCACATGCTTGAGTTGTACCTGATTACATGATAAAATAGAAGAAAATGCAAAGTGCTGGAGGCAGGGATCGAACCCCTGACCTCCAGCCAACAATGCCTTGAGAGCGCTCCCCTTGACCATTGGACCATTATGCTTCATTTGTCAATAGATTAATCAAAAATAATAATATGGGAAAACAAACAAAATGCCAGAAAATATAAAAATAAACACGTGCCAAGTTTGAACCAGCCAATAGGAGGGGGCACGTCTTCATATTCTTCGTTCAAACCTGGATATTTACCTGCGGATTTATATCTGCAGCTAAATTCGCATGTGCGTTCTAAATTCTATTCTAGGCCATGAAAATAAAATCCAGGACCATGGTCATGCTCGTCTTCCTCCATTGATCATGCCTATGTCCATCAATGGGGCTGATTTTTCCTGAAAAATAAATGCCCAAAAAAAACAATCCACGAACCCTAGATTCGGCTAGGGGGTTATAGGCCAGATAAATGCAATTGGCTAATGCAGGATGCTTGCAAATTGGACGATAATCATGAATATGCAAAGATTTTGCAAGAAAAGTGCAAGAACAATGATATACGAATTCAACTAAAAAACATATTTTTGAGACACTTACAGAGCTTTAGGGCACGTATGAGGGCTTGTTAGGGATTGGTTTCGCTTTAATGATTGCCCAGCAATGGATTAGTGTGGAGATTTGCTTATGAATTTACCTCTATGCACGATTTCAGTTTCACACTTTTTCACCTTTTTTCAAGTTTTGCTTTTGGTGTTCTTGCAGTCTCTAACCTTTGAATTCGTGTCCTTTCACTTGTATATGTATGCTGCAATGTATTAGGTCAACTTTTGGGTCTTGAATCTTTGCATATTGATGTTTTGAGATTTGATTTGATTCACCATTGATAACTTTCCAATTTTGCCAAAAATCCAATCTTTTTGCACATGGAATGTATGATACGAATTTGATTCACTTGATGATGATGATTCAATCCTGAAATAGCCAAAAGAGATCAAATAATCAATGTTTGGATTTTATTTGATTTAAATTGATTTAAAATGAAATAATTCATTAAAAAATCAAATTAAATAATAAAATTGAAAAATGGTAACAGGGCTGAGGCCAGGACACGTGTGTAGTGTGACAAGATCAAATCAAGTGGAAAAGAATGGGCCCATTTGACAAAATTTGAAGTTTTGGGGATAGTTGACTTTTGGCAATTTTGCAAAAATGCCCAACTTCAACAATGCATAACTTCTTCAATTTTGAACTTTTGGAAGTTTTCTTGGACTTTTTAGAAATCTTGAGATGTCCTCTAACCAACCCTTTTGGTCTCATCTCAAATTGGTATTCTATGCTCAAGTTATAAGCTTTGGAAAAAAGGTGTTTTTGTTGACTTTCAAAAATGACCTATAATGTCCAAATTTGTAACTTCTTGTGAGTGCATTTTCTGATATTGGGGTATGAAGATGGATTGTATGGAATTGCATCCTCTTCGAAATGAAATTTGGATGGGTCATTTCTCATAAAGTATGAGAAAGTTATGCTTGGTCAAAGTTGAGTTGACTTTTCCTACAAAACCCTAATTTAGCAACTTTTGAGTCTTGATGAATTTTGAGCAATCCTTGACGAATCACGATCAACCCTTGATCAAATGATGAAATATCCTTCAAAATGAGAATTTTGAAAAAAATCTTGAAGTTTGACTATTTGTAGGTCACAGTTGTCTTTTGCCCTAGCAAAGTCGATTTTTGGACCCCTTGAGCAATTGACTGAGCAAACTTCCTCTGCAAGGCTTGAAATTTGACATGGATGAACTTGAGAACATATTAGGACATTGGGGAGAACTTGAGGTCATTGGGATGCAAGGACCTTGATGCAACACAAAACCCTAATTTGAGGTTGACTGCCTTATGAGATAGCTTGACTGTCCAACTCTTGAGCAATCTTGGACCACTTGGAGATTTTTCTTGCAATGTTTTGAGAAATATGAGAGGGAAAATTTTGGGGTGCAACAGCTGCCCCTGTTCAATCTTCTTAAACCTGAGGATATAGATTGGCTTTCGGGCCTTTCGTGATCCGAAGGTGGAAGATGATTGAATACTAGAGTGCCTGGAAATTTGTACTCGCATGAAGTAGTATCAGCCTGGTGATGTCGGGAATGGGCTTACAGATGCCATTTGGAGACTGTTGATAGGTGGTCCGGACTTCGGCTGGAATATGAATCAGGGAGATCTTATCATCGATCTGACTGAACCAGAGAAGGTCTTGGATTAACTTTTGACTGGATCGACATTAGAAAAATCTTCGAATCAATTTAACTGGACCAGACGAAAGTCTTGGAATAACTTCAATTGGAATACGAATCAGGGAGATCTTCGCGGCGATCTGACTGAACCAGAGGAGGTCTTGGATTAACTTTGACTGGATCAGCCTTAGAAAAATCTTCGAATCGATTTAATTGGACCAGACAAAAGTCTTGGAATAACTTCAACTGGAATATGAATTAGGGAGATCTTCGTGTCGATCTGACTGAACCAGAGGAGATCTTGGATTAACTTTGACTGGATCGACATCAAAAAAATCTTTGAATCGATTTAACTGGACCAGACGAAAGTCTTGGAATAACTTCAACTGGAATACGAATCAGGGAGATCTTCGCGGAAATCTGACTGAACCAGAGGAGGTCTTGGATTAAATTTGACTGGATCGACATCAGAAAAATCTTCGAATCGATTTAACTAGACCAGACGAAAGTCTTGGAATAACTTCAACTGGAATACGAATCAAGGAGATCTTCACGGTGATCTGACTGAACCAGAGGAGGTCTTGGATTAACTTTGACTGGATCGCATTAGAAAAATCTTTGAATCGATTTAACTGGACCAGACGAAAGTCTTGGAATAACTTCAACTGGAAAACGAATCAGGGAGATCTTCGCAGCGATCTGACTGAACCAGAGGAGGTCTTGGATTAACTTTGACTGGATCGGCATCAGAAAAATCTTCGAATCGATTTAACTGGACCAGACGAAAGTCTTGGAATAACTTCAACTGGAATACGAATCAGGGAGATCTTCGTGGCGATCTGACTGAACCAGAGGAGGTGTTGTGATATAGTTGAGAATTTAACTATATCTTTCCTGAAAGGTAAAGGTCAGTCATATGCAATGCATGATATGGATCAAGAAATGATGCTCTCAAAATAAATGAGATTGTGTGGTATGATGCGTATATACATGTATCATGATGTATGGAAATGTAATGCTTTAGCCGGGGAAAATAAATCCCGGATAACTGCTGAAGAATGGAGCTGGATTCTTCGTTTCTGCTGGGGATGACGAACGAAGAGAATAAACCTACATGAGAGGATGACTCCGTTGGGGAATAAACTTATGAGGAGATTACTCTGTGGGGAAGAGATGCTCTGCGGAGGATTCCACTGATAAATTCCGTCTGGATGAATTATCGTTGCTGGTGATATTGAATTTGTTGAGCATTGAATTCCTGTTTGTGAAAGGGAAGAACTTCGCTGGGGATGATCTTTTAGTTGCGACTTGCTGGGGATAACCTTTCGGTTGCGACTTGTTGGGGATAAACCTGTTACGCTTTTGTGGGGATAATCCTTTGAGCTTTGCTGGGGAGATTTATTTTTGTACTCCGCTGGGGATAAACTTCCAGAGTCTACTGGGGATGATTCTTCCAACTCCGTTGGGGAAGCTTTTTCAGACTGCGCTGAGAACATTTTGACTCCACTGGGGGTATCTTGTATTCTACCGGGGAACATTCTTATGCTTCGCTAGGGAGTATTAAGAGTGCCGGGGATATCAAGCCTTTTTAGCGCTGATGGTAGATCAACTTTGCTTGGGGAGAGCATTGCTGATTCGTTTATAGTTGTAAGTCTCAGCTGGGGAGAGCTACCATTACTTCCTTACTCTGCGGGGAGTGAAAGTACCTTAGCCATATTCTTCAGCTGAATATACCTTTGTACCTGGTGGACAGAGCAACTATACAGTTCGGACAATTCTTATTTGCCCCTGTTTCTGATATTACCCGTAATCGTCTTTTGTTTCGCATGTAAATATTCATGAGCAGCAATTAATGTCAAATGCATATATCAAAAATGAACATTGGACGTTCTTTGCAAAACAAAACAGATAAAGGAAAAACAGTTTGAAATTTCTTTGAAAATGAATTGTATTGATTTTGAAGTTTGGCCTGTAAATAGGCGTTTTTGTACAAGGGGCTGACGTTCTAGTAGGAGAACGCCGCCCAACAAATAGAATTTACACAATTTGTGAAAAACTAAACAAAACAGCTATGTGAATGATCCCACTGGGTTCCAACTCTGCTATTTCCTTTATGTCCTCGAGCATCTCATCACTTTGCTACTTGGTTGAAGGTAGATCAGATTGATTAGTGCCGTCCGAGCTTAATGGTTGATATCGAAGTCTGGATGCAAGGTGATCCGATGAGACATAGTGTTATGCTTTGATCCCTAATTTTTGCCTGGACCGCCCTTTCAGGTTTTCAGTCCACCGGGATACCCTTTTTTGCCCAAGTCGCCTTTTCAGGTTTTTGACTTGCCGGGTGTACAGATTTTTCATTTTCATCCCTTACTTTTTCCCGAACCCTTTTGGTTCGCCGGGAAGCCCTTATTTTTGCCTAGGCTAGTCAACCTAGCGGGTCTTTGATTATGCGTAGTATCTTTTCACTATGTCTGCATTAACGGGGTGAGGAAGGTCGTCACCATCCATGGTGGTTAGAATCATAGCTCCTCCTGAGAAAATGTTCTTAACCACAAATGGCCCTTCGTAAGTAGGGGTCCATTTGCCCCTGGGATCTCCTTGAGGTAAAATGATACGCTTGATTACCAGATCCCCAACTTGATACTCTTGTCGTCTAACGTTCTTGTTAAATGCCTTGATCATCCGTTTTTGATACGTCTGACCATGACAAATAGCAGTAAGTCTCTTTTCGTTGATTAGGTTCAGCTGATCAAGCCGGGTCTGAATCCAGTCATCTTCGCTTAAACCTGCATCCTTCATGATCCAGAGAGAGGGTATCTGAACTTTGATGGGTAAGACAACCTCCATGCCATATACCAAGGAATAGGGTGTTTCCCCTGTTGACGTACGCGCTGAGGTACGGTACCCATGAAGAGCAAATGGCAACATCTCGTGCCAGTCTTTGTATGTCACTGTCATCTTCTGCACAATCTTCTTAATGTTCTTATTAGCCGCTTCGACAACCCCATTCATCTTCGGCCGGTAGGGAGAAAAGTTATGATGCTGTATCTTGAATTGCTCGCAGAGCTCGGTGATCATTTTGTTGTTGAGATTAGTACCATTGTCCGTAATGATCCTCTCTAGTAAACCATATCGACAGATCAGATTGTGCCGAATGAACCGTGCCACGACGTTCTTGGTTACGGTAGCAAAGGAAGCTTCCTCAACCCACTTTGTAAAATAATCAATTGCTACCAGGATGAAACGATGCCCGTTGGATGCCGTAGGTCTGATCTCACCGATCATATCAATTCCCCACATTGCAAAAGGCCAAGGTGCCGTCAAGAAGTTCAGAGGAACTGGAGGTATGTGCACCTTATCAGCATAGACTTGGCACTTGTGACATGTCCGAGAATGCTGATAACAATCAGCTTCCATTGTGGACCAATAATATCATGCCCGTAGGATCTTCTTTGCCATAGTGTGTCCACCAGAATGAGTTCCGAAAGTACCTTCATGTAACTCCGCCATGATCCTTTCTGCTTCATTCTTATCCATACAACGCAGTAAGGTCGAATCATGGTTTCGCTTGTAAAGGATACCATTGCTGATGAAAAACTTTGCTGCAAACCTCCTCAAAAACTTCTTATCATTAATAGATGCACCCTCGGGGTATTCCTGGACTTCAAGATACCTCTTCACCTCATGATACTAGGGCTTTTCTGTCACCTATTCAGTCTCAAGATCACAGCAATGTGCAGGTTCGTCCAGCCTTTCGATGATAATCCGGGGAGCCTCGTAGTCCCAATTGACCTTGAACATAGAAGACATTGTAGCTAGCGCGTCCGCCAACTGATTCTCCTCTCTAGGGAAGTGTTCAAAGGTTATCTCCTCGAAATGTGGAAGCAACGTCAACACATACTCCTTGTAAGGAATAAGATTTGGGTGTTTCGTATCCCACTCGCCTTTGATCTGACTGGTCACAAGAGCAGAATCTCCAAAAACACTTAGAAACTTAATCCTTAGGTCAATTGCTGCTCGAAGACCCATGATGCACGCTTCATACTCCGCCATATTGTTGGTGCAGTTAAAACATAGTCAGGCGGTAAACGGAGTATGAGAGCCTTTAAGAGATATGATCACAACGCCAATGCCGTTACCCAAAGCGTTTGAAGCTCCATCAAAGTACATAGACCATCGAGATCCTTCCTCAGGTCCTTCATCCGGTCCAGGTGTCTCACAATCAGTTACCAACATGATATTCTCATACGGGAATTCAAAGTTCATAGACTGGTAATCATCCACTGCCTGATGTGCCAAATGGTCTGCCAACACACTTCCCTTAATTGCCTTTTGGGTTGTATACTGGATGTTATATTCAGTCAAGATCATCTGCCATCTTGCTATTCTTCCGGACAAGGCAGGCTTCTCGAAGATATACTTGATTGGATCCATCTTTGATATTAACAGAGTAGTGTGAGTCAGCATATACTGTCTCAGCCGGCGAGCAGCCCATGCCAAAGCGCAGCAAGTTTTCTCGAGCAATGAGTATCGGGTCTCGCAGTCGGTAAACTTTTTGCTAAGGTAATAAATAGCATGCTCTTTTCGGCCAGACTCGTCATGCTGACCCAGCACACACCTCATTGAGTTGTCGAGTACTGTCAAGTATAAGATCAGAGGTCTCCCTTCAACTGGTGGCATCAGAATAGGTGGCTCTTAGAGATACTCTTTGATCATTTCGTAAGCGGCCTGGAATTCATCGTTCCAACGTACCACTTGATCTTTCTTCAGTAGCTTGAAGATTGGCTCACAAGTAGCAGTCAGGTGCAAGATGAATCAGGCAATGTAGTTCAGATGTCCCAGAAAGCCTCTGACTTCTTTCTCTGTTCTGGGAGATGGCATCTCCTGTATAGCCTTCACCTTGGCAGGATCCACTTGAATACCTTTGTCACTTACGATGAAACCCAGTAGCTTACCAGATCTCACCCCGAAGGTGCACTTGTTCGGGTTTAACCTCAGCTTGTACAACTTCAACCTGCCAAACAGTTTCTGCAGATGGTCAAGGTGTTCCTCCTCAGTTTGAGATCTTGCAATCATGTCGTCGACGTATACCTCAATCTCATGATGGATCATGTCATGAAATAAAGCAACCATGGCATGCTGATACGTTGCCCCAACGTTCTTCAATCCAAAAGGCATGACCTTGTAGCAAAAGGTACCCCACTGAGTAACAAAGGTTGTCTTCTCTATGTCTTCGGGAGCCATCTTAATCTGATTATAACCGGAGAAACCATCCATAAAGGAGAATACCTTGTGCTGAGTGGTGTTGTCAACCAGAACGTCGATATGAGGCAGAGGGAAATCATCCTTGGGGCTCGCCCTGTTCAAATCCCTATAGTCAACACACATTCGAACCTTACCATCCTTCTTCGGCACAGGAACCACATTGGACACCCACGGAGGGTAAGAAGTAACTGCTAGAAAACCGGCGTCAAACTGTTTCATAACTTCAGCCTTGATTTTCTCAGACATCTCTGGGCGCATTCGGCGAACCTTCTGCTTCATTGGAGGATAGTATTCCTTGGTAGGCAGGCGGTGAACCACAATATCGGTATCCAAACCAGGCATATCTTCATAAGACCAGGCAAATATCTTAACATAGTCACGCAACATCTGAATCAACCGTTGCTTCACACTAAGCTCCAAATTTGCACCGATCTTGACCTCTTTCTTGTCTATATCTGTACCCAGATTTACCGATTCCACAGGCTCTTCGTGCGACTGTATGGCCCTCTCTTCTTGGAGTAACAGTCTTGCAAGTTCACCAGGCACTTCGCAATCATCTTCACCTTCGTCTTCGGCTAAGTTGATCGGATTTTCAAAGTCATAACTGGCAGTAGCAAAGTCGTTACTAGTGAGATCCAGAGTGGATGTGGACCTGTATACGTGAGTGTGTGTAAAATAGTTGTTTTGCAATATATAATAAAGAAAAACAAGGAGCGCAAAATTTGAAATGCAAGAACGTCCGATGCTTTTATTAATGATATATGAAAATGACACACATAAAGCCCTCACAAATGAAACCACGATGCCCCGGGTAAGACACCGGGCCATAAAGTTTAAAACATTGTCTGTTACATATTCAAAAACAAAAAAGTTTCATTACTGGGTAACAAAAGAAATAGGGATGAAGTCCTTTGCTGTCCAGTTGCTTGGTCCACCGTTGGTCGTAGGATATATCCAGCTGTCGAACTCAGACTCTTCCATATTGTCTTCAATGGAATTCACTCCCGAGTTACTGATGAACACGGGAGGTCTTCCGATCCGTGCATTCCGAACAGCCTTTTGAGCTTCTGCAGTGAAACCCAAACCAAACTTGTCAGTCTTCTGTGTAAAATCAGGGAGTCAGCCCCAATTTGCACACCCACCTTTCTCAACAACAGCCCGGGCATCCTTAAAGGAAGCCATCTTCATAGGAGAATCTTTGACAATAGTCTCAGTGGATGCCAGTGTCTGGGGAACCTCTTCAAAATGTTGAAATGGGGTCTCAATGAACTCCCCATCCATCTTTACATATCGGAAAGAGTTGAGGTGGCTAACCATGTACTCCTCTTCTCCTTGTACTGTCACAATCTTCCCTTTCACTAGGTACTTCAGCTTCTGGTGGAGCGTTGAGGTTACGGCCCCAGCTTTGTGAATCCATGGACGACCCAGCAAACAAGAATAAGATGGCCGAATGTCCATCACATAGAACGTAAAGTTGAAAACCTGAGAACCAACCTTAATAGGGATATCCACTTCTCCATGCACCATTCTTTTAGACCCATCAAAGGCCCTAACAATAATGTTGCTTGGTTTCAGCTCCAACCCTTCACAGTCCAACCGGTCTAGAGCTTTCTTAGGCAAAACGTTCAATGAGGAACCAGTATCCACCAATACACGAGCAAGAGTAGTGCCCCTGCATTCAATGGAGACATGGAGGGCATCATTGTGATTCTTCCCCTTAGCTGTCAAGTCGGCGTTAGAGAAACCCAACCCATTATCAGCAGTCAGATTGGCCATGCAATCCTTAAACTGATCAGCCGATGTCTCTTGCGGTACGTGTGCAGTCTTCAGGAATGCAATCAGAGCCTTGGCATGGGACTCTGAGCATAGCAACAGTGACAACATAGAAATCTTGGGCGGGGTTTGCCCCAGATGCTCGACTACATTGTAGTCACTCTTTTTGATGATTTTTAAAATATCTTCCATCTCCTGTCTAGAAGATTCAACAGTAATCGTCTTCGATGCCTCCGTCCGGGCAGGCTCTTCAGTGGTGATCCCTTTGCCCCGAGTGTCAGATGACTCAGCGACAGGGGTAAGAATAGGAACTTGAATAGGAATGGTAGCAGGTACACTGGTAGGTGTAATAACAACAGGTTTTCGGGCAGTTGGTGGAGAGATATCAGGTGAGAAAAGTCTTCCGCCGCGGGTGACTTTAGCAGGTCCAACAATATTGCTGACGTCAGTATCAGCATCCAACTCTTGCTTAACTCCATGAAAATAAAAATCAACCCTGTAGTGCCAAGGGACAACTTTATCAGAGGTGTAGGGGATAGGCCCAGGAACAGTAATGATCAATGGTGCGATTCTTGGAACAGATGTAATTCTAACAGGCTTTCACGAGGGAGCCTTGGAAGAATTGTCGAAAATGGTGATAATGACAACTTCTTCAATATGAATTAAAGGAACAACAACCTTCTCAAATAGAATTTCTTTACTATCCATCAGGCGTTGGACACCTGATTTCAAAAGTGGGCAAGTGGTAGGTAGAACAGAACACATACGGCAACCTTTGTCACATCCCGGAAATAAACCGGCTAGCAAAAGGTTCTTCTTCACAGTCATCAAAGGGGTAACAATGTCGTTCACATAAACCACAAACGAGTCTTCATCTATAGCATTGACTCCATGCTTGGGCATAGGAGCAGTCACAACATTAGGTCTTTCGGGCGCCTCAAACTCAATTTCCTTAGCATCAATTAAGTCCTGTATCTTATTCTTCAAAGACCAACAATCATCTGTATTATGCCCCAGGCTATCAGAGTGAAAAGCACAGCGGGCATTAGGGTTGTACTTCGGTGATGTTGTATTTGGATTCTTAGGGGCTTCCCTTAGAATCACTAGGTTGGTTTTCAGTAACTGTGGCAGAATATGAGATAAAGTCATGCTGAGACGGGTGAATTTCCTTCGAGGTCTCTCGTCTTTTTGTTGATTGTTGTGCTGAGGAGCACTAGTAGGTCTTGAAATAACAACCGCATTAACAGCTTGGCGGCGTTCAGGTCTATTCTGGCTTTTCGAACTGTAGACAGCACTGGACTCTTTCTTAAAAGGCTTTTTCTCGGTGCTTGATGAAGCACCCTTTTGTATCTTACCAGCCTTAATTCCAGCCTCAATCCTCTCACCGGTCATAATTAGCTCTGTAAACCCAAACGAAGAGCTTCCAATCAGATGGTTGAAAAATGGACCAGCCAAAGGTGGTTGCACTCTTCCGGCAAGGTCCCTCCACTTCTGAGCATAATCTTTGAAACCTTCGCCCGTTCCCATTGACATACCCTGGAGTTGGGTACACGTGGGAGCAAGGTCGGCGTTATATTGGTACTGCCTGTAGAAAGCAGTAGCCAAATCTTCCCAACTGCGGATACTGGCTCCGTCCAACTGGTAAAACCATTCAAGCTGAGTCCCTGAGAGACTGTCTTGAAAGAAATGGATCCATAGGTTCTTATCAGCGGTGTACGACTGAATCTTCCTTACATATGATGGGAGGTGTAGCTTCGGACAAGAAACTCCGTCATACTTAGCAAAGGCTGGTGCCTTGAACTTGTGGGGAATCACCACCCCAGACGATAGACCTAGATCACCAAAGTCTAGACCAGGCACTTTCTAAACTTCGATCGCACTCAACCGGTCTTCCAGTTGTTTGTATCTATCCTCAGCCGGAGGATACTGGTCTTCGTCGAAGTCCGTCTCGTTGTCTGAGACCACAGGGCTAAGAGCCCTCCTTTCTTCTTGACTATCTTTCCCTCCAGATGAGGTAGTCAAATCAACTTCATCTCGTAGCCTGTTTCCAAACCTGTGACCTGTGTTAAACAGGACTATCCTCTTCTTCTTCTTCTCTTTCATAATCAGGGTCTTCAGATCTTGCTGACCCTTAGCTAGATTCATGAACAGCTCTTGGAATTGGGCATTCTGGACCTGTAAGGCCTTGATTGCTTGCTCAGTTGATGGTTCACCAGACATGATGAGTGCTGAAATAAACAACGAAGAAGATAAGTGACCTGTAATGGGTACCTGTTATGAAGTGCATGGGATGAAATGCGTATGATATGATTTCAAAGACAATCGGGAGATTCAAATTCGTAAACAAGAAATGAAACACACTTTTATTAGGTAAACTTGAAATTCAAATTGTTCAACAAATTGCCCTTAAGGCGTTACAAGAAAGGAAGTACTGAAAAGTAAATAAAAACTGGAAAGGAAATAATCAAAGGACAATCAATGCTCCCATGGTCTCTTCTTGTCGGTGCGGACATAGTCATTGAGAATCCGCTCGTTCTCCAACTGCCTATTCAACTTCTGGATCTTCTGTTCTTGCTCGTTAAACTTTTCTCAGTAAGCATCCCGTTCTTCTCTCAGCTGCATCCAAGACCTTTTCAGTGCCCCAATGTCAGTAGGCATGTAAGGATGGAGGATGGTAGGAAGAACCCCCTCTTCATTAGCAACTTCAACAATGATAGGCAGGACGGCTTCATACGGCATACCCAGCTTTTGGGAACGGATACGAACCCATCTGAGATATGGCTCCATCGGAAGTGAAGTCTTTGGACCCAACTCGTGTGGATCAGATCTGTGAACTCTATCCCAAGTCCTTATGAATCTACGGCGTTGCTCGTCGCTATCCCCTTGAAAATCAAAGATGATACTAGGCATTAGCAGCTCATGAGGTCTTTCTCTTCTGGCTCGCCCAAACTGACGTAAGGCCAAGCATGGATTATAAGAAACTCCTCCATGGGTTCCTATCAGTGGAACATTGGGGTATTCCCCACAGTGATCAATAATAGCCACCTCGTCCATACCCTTGATAGTCCAGATGATGTCATTATGAGAGAGAGACATAACCCTATAAGCCCAGCCCATGCCTTCTTTATTCTTCAACACTGATTTGGGGAGGTCCGAAATAAACCACCTCGCCAATAACGGAACACAACACATTAAGGTTCCCCGCTTTCGGGCAGTACGAGCATAAATCTGATGAAGAATGTCACCCAAGAGAGTGGGTACAGGATTACGAGAGATGAAGATTTTCACCGCATTCAAATCAACAAAGGAGTCAGGATTCGGAAACAATACCAAGCCATATATTAGAAGATCCAGAATATCTTCGAATGCCTTGAAGTCTAGACTATCCCAGAAATAATTAGCCTTACCAACCAAAAACTTAGTCAGAAAGCCCTTTGATCCACTTCTAGTCTCCCAATTAGCCATTACCTCATCTTTGGTCATATGAAGGGCTGAAGCAATCTCTTCCGGCCTAAGAATCTTCTCCCAACCAGTAAACGGGGTCTGCTCCAGAATAGAGATACCGAGCAGACCAGAGAACTCTTCTAAGGTGGGAACCAACTGGTAGTCCTGAAAAGTAAAGCAATGGTACAACAGATCATAGAATTGGACCAAAACACTCATCATCTGCTCGTCCAATTTGGAGGTAACCAAACTGAGAAGATACCCATGTCTTCTGATGAAGGAGGTAGTATCAGGCATCTTTGCAATCAATTCTTTAAGCATGGTGGGAACCTGGACAAAGTTGATCCGAATGGTATTCCTACGCATGGGCATCATGACCTACAAAACAGAACAAAGATGAATCCCTCATGTCTTTGAAATAGGTTAGTCCAATGCAAGATGTATGCAATGTTATGATGTCATGATGTCATGATAGAAAGCACATCACAAGTATCCACAAATAGCAAACATGGTAAAGGCACACAAGTCACACAGAGAGCCCTTAGATTTCAGGATGGCAAGGAGCTTAGGTACTACTCTCTTTCAGTTCAGTTGGTTTAAACCTGTCCTAAAAATAGTAATCGGGTTCTAGAGGATCTCAATATCACTGGCTACCCTCGATTGGTCATAATTCCAGTTTAGCAACCTTTTCTTGCAGCCGGAATCATTGGAAGAGTTTAGTCTCAATGAGTGTAACATACTGCTACTGTTCTATGGCCAAGTTGGTCAATTTAAAGGTTCTAAGGTCAGTTGGTGCTTAATGACCCCTTAGATGACCCATATTCTCCTCGTTCCAACACAAGGGATATCGGTACAATCTAAAGTGCCACACCAACGTAGCTACTGTTTCAACCGTATCGGTCTATGCCGTACAATTCCCTCACAGTTTATTGCTACTTACCTAAAGGGTATCCCCAAATCCGGGTTAGGATCTACAGTAGCTCCAATTCAAGTCCACAAATATAAAGCATACAAAGCAAACAATTGAAAACACAATGATCTAATCCTAAGGTACACCCCACTTATTAATCATCCCCACCAGAGTCGCCAGTTCTGTGATACGGTGGGAGAGAACTGACTATTTTTAGAATGATGGTTCGCGTTTTGCGTTTGTTTTCGCAAAATGTCGTGGTAAGCAAGAGTCGCCACCGTCTTTTATTTTATCCAACAAGGAAAGGAAAAAAGCACAGAAAAATTCCTTTTTCGAGATGTTTCTCGGGTCCGGGGGGTAGATTATAGAAAGGGAAGGTGTTAGCACCCTTTCTATATGTGGTTATCCACGGGCTCTTAGGTACTTGCTCAAAGTGTTTTCAAAATTTGCTTTTCTTTGTGTTTGTGGGTTTGAAAGAAGTTTTTGTTTGAAAGGTGTAAGTGCGAAAAGTTTTGTTTTTTGAAAGAGCAAGTACTTAAGAACCATCTACCTACTCGAAAAAGGAATCGTTCTATGCTAATGTCCTTTAGACAATGCTAGCCCACTATTGATGAGTAGGTAGCACCATCGTTGGAGTTTAAGGGTCAATTCGATTAAGGGACGTGCAGTCACTAAAGCAATGTTAGGATGCCTTAGCGGTAACCCTAATGTCTTAGATCATTTTTCCGAGGCAACCGTTTCGAGGCAACTATGATCTTTGGACAAGAGGGCGACCTTTAAAACTTCCTATACTCAATGACCGCGTACGAAGGCAACCAAGTGAGGTGTACCCTAAGAGTGCGCATGTGCGAGTGTGTTGTTTTCAGTTAATTTTGTCTTTGTACATGTCAATGGTTATCTACGTTGATTTTAGGTTTAAACATTTGATCTTGTCATGCATTCCCTATTACCAAACATCTAATAGTTTATAATTTACGGAATTTAAACTAACTATTACAAGGCGTCGGGTATTTACATCGCCAAAAGCAACCC
This sequence comes from Vicia faba, assembly GCA_948472305.1. NCBI lineage: Eukaryota > Viridiplantae > Streptophyta > Magnoliopsida > Fabales > Fabaceae > Vicia > Vicia faba. Next base: position 15,879 of record CATIWC010001967.1, read on the forward strand.
TTGAAATTAAAATGCGGAAAGTAAATAAAGCGATAAAATATTAACGGTCCTATTAAACTATTACATCCCAGGAAACAGATACAATATTGAATAAATATGGATCGCGTGCGGGAAATTAAATCGGACGAATTCTAGGGTTTTGACCCTTTAATTATTAAAGAAAGGATTTTTTTGGTTTGTTTTTGAATTAAAAGAAATTAAAATAAGTTAATTATTGAATTAATAAATAAATAAATTAATAAAATATTTTTGGATTTTTGATATTTAAAGAAATAAAAATAATTTTGGTCAATGTTAATAAAAACCTAATTGTCTAAGTTAATTTTAATTATTGCAAAAGATATTAAAGTTATTTCCTAATTAAACTAAATTAATTAAATTAATATTTATTAACAAAAAATAAAATACTGAAGATTAATTTTAATAAAGAAAATATTTTTGGTTTTTAATTTTATTAAGAACAAGTTTTGATTGGTTAGTTATTAATAAAAATAATAATAATAAATAATTAAAAGAAATAAATAATAAAAAAGAGAAAGGGTTAGGAGGTTATGGGCCTGAGTAGGGGGTGAGAATGGCAATTTCCAAGGCCCATTTGTGTTGGCCTGGCTGACTTTCGTGCATCCCATGTGGCACTTTGACTAGGGCGTATGGTGCACGTTTAACTTGGACCACCAGATCTGGCCTTGGGCCATCTGGTGCTTTGAGATTTGAGGGAGTATGATGCATCACATGCTTGAGTTGTACCTGATTACATGATAAAATAGAAGAAAATGCAAAGTGCTGGAGGCAGGGATCGAACCCCTGACCTCCAGCCAACAATGCCTTGAGAGCGCTCCCCTTGACCACTGGACCATTATGCTTCATTTGTCAATAGATTAATCAAAAATAATAATATGGGAAAACAAACAAAATGCCAGAAAATATAAAAATAAACACGCGCAAAGTTTGAACCAGCCAATAGGAGGGGGGCACGTCTTCATCTTCTTCGTTCAAACCTGGATATTTACCTGCGGATTTATATCCGCAGCTAAATTCGCATGTGCGTTCTAAATTGTATTCTAGGCCATGAAAATCAAATCCAGGACCATGGTCATGCTCGTCTTCCTCCACTAATCATGCCTATGTCCATCAATGGGGCTGATTTTGCCTGAAAAAGAAATGCCCAAAAAAAAAACAATCCACGAACCCTAGATTCGGCTAGGGGGTTATAGGCAAGATAAATGCAATTGGCTAATGCAGGATGCTTGCAAATTGGGCGATAATCATGAATATGCAAAGATTTTGCAAGAAAAGTGCAAGAACAATGATATACGAATTCAACTAAAAAGCATATTTTTGAGACACTTACAGAGCTTTAGGGCACGTATGAGGGCTTATTAGGGATTGGTTTCGCTTCAATGGTTTCCCAGTAATGGATTAGTGTGGAGATTTGCTTCTGAATTTGCCTCTATGCACGATTTCAGTTTCACACTTTTTCACCTTTTTTCAAGTATTGCTTTTGGTGTTCTTGCAGTCTCTAACCTTTGAATTCGTGTCCTTTCACTTGTATATGTATGCTGCAATGTATTAGGTCAACTTTTGGGTCTTGAATCTTTGCATATTGATGTTTTGAGATTTGATTTGATTCACCATTGATAACTTTCCAATTTTGCCAAAAATCCAATCTTTTTGCACATGGAATGTATGATACGAATTTGATTCACTTGATGATGATGATTCAATCCTGAAATAGCCAAAAGAGATCAAATAATCAATGTTTGGATTTTATTTGATTTAAATTGATTTAAAATGAAATAATTCATTAAAAAATCAAATTAAATAATAAAATTGAAAAATGGTAACAGGGCTGAGGCCAGGACACGTGTGTAGTGTGACAAGATCAAATCAAGTGGAAAAGAATGGGCCCATTTGACAAAATTTGAAGTTTTGGGGATAGTTGACTTTTGGCAATTTTGCAAAAATGCCCAACTTCAACAATGCATAACTTCTTCAATTTTGAACTTTTGGAAGTTTTCTTGGACTTTTTAGAAAGCTTGAGATGTCCTCTAACCAACCCTTTTGGTCTAATCTCAAATTGATATTCTATGCTCAAGTTATAAGCTTTGGAAAAAAAGGTGTTTTTGTTGACTTTCAAAAATGACCTATAATGTCCAAATTTGTAACTTCTTGTGAGTGCATTTTCTGATCTTGGGGTATGAATATGGATTGTAGGGAATTGAATCCTATTCAAAATGAGCTTTGGATGGGTCATTTATCATAAAGTATGATAAAGTTATTCTTGGTCAAAGTTGAGTTGACGTTTCCTACAAAACCCTAATTTAGCAACTTTTGAGTCTTGATGAATTTTGAGCAATCCTTGATGAATCATGATCAACCCTTGATAAAATGATGAAATATCCTTCAAAATGAGAATGTTAACAAAAAATCTTGAAGTTTGACTATTTGTAGGTCACAGTTGACTTTTGCCCTAGCACAGTCGATTTTTGGACCCCTTGAGCAAATGACTGAGCAAACTTCCTCTGCAAGGCTTGAAATTTGACATGGATGAACTTGAGAACATATTAGGACATTGGGGAGCACTTGATGTAATTGGGATGCAAGGACCTTGATGCAACACAAAACCCTAATTTGAGGTTGACTGCCTTAGGAGATAGCTTGACTGTCCAACTCTTGAGCAATCTTGGACCACTTGGAGATTTTTTTGCAATGTTTTGAGAAATATGAGAGGGCAAATTTTGGGGTGCAACAGTGGAGATTCATGGCGAGTTTGAGTCAAAAGGGAAGAAGACGACCGATACGCTATTGAAGGAGGAAAAGAGTGCCATTACATTGTGCGTCGAGGAGGAAGAAGATCTAATTCACATAGAAGCTAAATGTCATATACAGTGACCTTAACCCGTTTCAACAATTAGTTTTATTTCATTTTAACTATCTCTTGTTTTTTTAATGATCTGAATCAAGTGGACCGAGCCACCCTTATGCTTTAGGCCCGTTGGCAGTTATGGTGAAACAAAAAGAAAGGTTTAGTGGATCAAATTGCACTTTCCATCCTCAAGCCCAATACATTTCTTGCACTAAATTGAAGCTAATGGAATAAAAAGACCGCTTTTGGATCATTTTTGGATGGGCTTAGTGCCTCATTCCAATTGCTGGAAGATACCTCCAGTTACAGATTATGCACCCTCCTCTATTTAGAATTATTTTTGTTTCCTTGGCATAATTTTTATGGTAAAGTGATGTAAAAATAACAACATATTTTTTAGAATTCTTTAGGATTTTTCTTTAGAATTTTATTAGAGTTTTCTATCCTTTTCGTTGTCGTTTTAGCTAAAATTTTGTGATAGTATGTTGATATAACTTTCGCATCAAGGGAATTCGAGGAAGCTTTTAGTTGATTTTTCTTATCACTTGCGTGGCTTTGAAGAGGCAACGGACCCTCTCCGTTCGGTATCATCGTAACCTTAATTTATCTCCCATTTTACTAACTTTTTAGTCAATTTTAATCCCTAGTTTTACTCATTTTATGCCATGTATTTCGTTTCCGATTTTTGGTATGGATTGTATGCAATACTTTAATATTTGCTGCCTAATTTAGCTTGCTTGTATAGTCTTTCATGATCCCTTAGGTGATTTTGGTTCAAATTTAATCCTCAATTTAATTGAACTAAAATTAGACATTAGGCTTCTAAATCCAAGCATGCAAACATTAGGCAGAATTCCCTCAAAATTCTAACTTTAGGTCTAACAATGCATGATAAAAATTAGGTTTAGAAATAGGCTAGTCTCCCTTTGACTTTTCTTTCTCTTTTCTCATATGCAACAAAAACAAAAAAACTTCTTTCTTTTGTAAACTTCAAAAACACTTAAAAATTACTGACGAGAATCGTGCCTTTGTGGAACATGGGAGATGATAAGCGAGTCTCTTCTCGATATTATCGCTTTTCCATTCTAAGCCTTGGCATGGTTCAAGTCTCAAAGACTTATTTCATGAATAAGTAGAGGAATGGCTAAAATCTCTCTCTTGAGGTCAACTAGCTGTTACCTACAAGCAAAAACACCAACCAACACAAACTCTTTTTGCCTTCGGGCCTTTCTTTCAAAAGAACAAATTAGTTCACTTCTGTGCTGACGCGTAAGTCTCCAAAGGTCGAGTTGTGGCAGAAGGCGAAATTATTATTGTTTATTAAAAACACAAACCAATTCAAACCTTTTTGTGCGCCCAGGCACATTCTCTCCAAACTTTTTCAAAAGAGCATGTTAATTCACTTTTGTGCTGACGCGTAAGTCTCCAAAGGTCGAGTTGCAGCAGAAGGAGAAATTAATGTTGTTCATTAAAAAATACAAACCAACAAAAACATATAAGCCGAACTACGACTGCTCTGATTCCTTAAAAGGGATACATAGGCATCGGGGTAGGGCCCGAACAAGCACAAATTTTATTTTCCCTACATTCTTTTCTCCTTTTTCATGCATTCTCCCTTCAGTAGTATAGTAAACAATAAGTATAGATTGAAAACACCCATAAGATAGATAACAAGAGTGGATACCGTAGAGTACTACGGGCGTGTGTGGTGCTAATACTTTCCCCTCGCGTAACAGACTCCCTTACCTGATCTCTCGGTCGCAATACCGTGACTTCTCCCTTCTCAGGTTTTCTCGATGTTTACCTTTCCCTACATGTGGGATAAAAGACGTTTGACGACGACTTTATTGTTTTATGATTTTCAGCCGGTTGTTTCAATAGGAAGTTTAGTAATAAGGGAATTTGGATTAAATCGTGGAACTTTGTGTGAACTGTTTAATTATATCGCATGATGATAATGATGTTGGTGACCTTATTGGCGAATGTTATGGGCTTATGCCCTGTGGTTGTATAATTATGATGTGCATTTTAGTGTCACATGAAAGCATTGGTGAAGGCTTATGCTCTGTTATTGGCCTATAAGGGCGTTATGTAGAGGGCTTATACCCTGTTTTTTCCTATTTGGCATGATGATGAAGGCTTATTCCCTGTTGGTACCACATGCATTGAGTTAGTATTAGTCTCATTGCATTGCATTATTGTTGATTTGATGTTGTGTTGTGTAGATGAAGTTTGGAATGTGAATTGGTGAATTAATGGTGTGAATTACTACTCCTTAACATGTGATATTCACCATATATTTATTGAATGTAATTCTCACTCATTTTCTATTATTGTTTATGTGCTCCTCTGGGAGAATAGATAATCAGATACCCGAGTAGTGTTCGGAATGAGTGTTACCTGATCGAGTCTTAGGAGACGCTCTGATACGTAACACGGGATTTGGGAATTTTCTATTTTTTACGTTGTTTTATCCGTTATGTATCTTACTTTTATACTTATGTTGGACCACAAAATTTTGTGGAGTTTTTTTATGGTTGTTGAGGCCTTAGTGCCATGGAAGTGAATTGATTTAATTATTCCGCTGCTAATTTGATTTTTATGAGAAAATGAAGTAATAAAGTGACTTGAAACTTTATGAGTTTGTGAAAGACGTTACTTCCTACTTGTGTAATCTGATACATTATTATAATTATTACAATTGGGAAAGTGGGGTGTTACGAAAGGATATAGTCAAAGACAAGGAATAGACTATGATGAGGTATTTTCTCCCGTTGCTCGTCTTGAAACTATTAGATTGATCATTTCTTTGGAAACCCAAAATAAATGGAAAATCTATCAAATGGATATGAAGTCGGCCTTTTTTAATGGTTGTCTCGAAGAAGAAGTTTATATTGAGCAACCATTGGGATATGAAGTAAAAGGGCAAGAAGATAAAGTCTTGAAGTTGAAAAAGACATTGTATGGTCTCAAGCAAGCACCGAGAGCTTGGAATGTTTGAATCGACCAATACTTTCAAGACAAGAACTTCATGAAGTGTCCATATGAGCATGAACTCTATATCAAAGCACAAAATAGAGATATTTTGGTTGTGTGCTTGTATGTATATGACTTGATCTTCACATGTAACAATCCAATCATGTTCAAAGAGTTCAAGAAAGACATGTCAAATGAATTTAAGATGACAGATATGGGGATCATGGCATATTATCTCGACATCAAAGTAAATCAAGGAGACAAAGGAATTTTCATCACCCAAGAAGGATATGCCAAAGAAGTCCTTAAGAAGTTCAATATGGATGATGCCAATCTGGTTGACACCCCGATGGAATGTGGCAGCAAGTTGAGTAATCATGAAAATGGAGAGAATATGGATCCAACTCTTTACAAAAGTTTGGTTGGAAGTCTACGTTACTTGGCAAGTACAAGGCCGAGTATTCTTTATGTCGTATGAGTCGTCAGTTGCTACATGAAAGTTCCAACAACAACTCACTTCAAGGCGGAAAAGAGAATCCTTTGACACATGAAAGGTACAATAAACTTTGGCTTGCACTATTACTCTTCTAACAATTATGAGATTGTTTGCTATAGTGATAACGGTTGGAGTGGAGAATTGGATGATAGAAATAACACTACTGATTTTGTGTTCTTTATGGGAGATACTTCTTTCACTTGGATGTCAAAGAAGTAATCAATCGTCACACTATCAACTTGGGAAGCTGAGTATTCCGCTGCCACATCATGCGTTTGTCATGCAATTTGGATAAGGATCTTGTTGAAAGAGTTAAAAATGCCACAAGAAGAAACTATGTAAATATGTGTTGACAATAAATCAACAATTTCTTTGATAAAGAATCCAGTCTTTCATGAAAGAAGTAAGTATATTGACACTCGTTACCACTTCATAAGAGAATGAATTGAGAAGAAGGAGGTGAAGTTGAAGTATGTGATGTCTCAAGATCAAACTGCCGACATTTTCACCAAGCCACTCAAGTTGGAAACTTTCGTGAAGCTAAGAAGTATGCTTGGAGTCATAAATCAAGTTTAAGGTGGATACTGAAATATAAACTTGATTTAGGCCTAACGTTATTATTTGGTTAATTGGGCTTAGCTATTTTGAGCTTAAGTAATTTTGAGAAATCTTGTAGTGTTTCGATTGTCTAGATATTTCTTATAGTTGTAATATTTTCTAAAATACTCTTGGGTTTTCTAGGGTTAAAAACTCTCTAGAATTAGTGTGTCCAGAGTTCTCCTTAGAGTACTATAAATAGAGATGTAATCTCACACATTTGCATCAAACAAAAATACAATGTTCTCTCCTCCATAAAGAACTCTCCTACTTATCAAATTTCTTTTTAAACATCTAATATTCCCACACACTTTTCCTAAACATAAAAGGCCTTATTTCTATCACTATCATGGATGAAAATAGTCTCCGCAAAGTGAAGCACGTGAGAGAAAGATGCAAAATGCAAGCTGTTATGTATAGTTTCATGTTGATCGTAAATACATTCAAAAGTTTAGAATTATTAGTCATATTGTAGGGATCAGAATCAATATCATTGTCCATGAAGCTCCTTGTGCTGCTAAGATCCCAATCGTTAGTGATATATAACATCGAAGCGATTTTTCTTCTGTGTCTTCTACATAAATACTACCACTAACATTTGCTTCACTACCACCGCAGTTAATGTACATGGAGTACTGGCCTGTTAAAAATTTTGAATCATTATTGATATATAATGATATTTTGTAGTGGTTTGTATGGTCACACACTTACGAGGACTATGTTGGGGGGAGATACTAGGAGTATTGATACATAGTGTAGGATTGGGCACCTTTGTGAGAGACACACCACTTTTCCACCTAAAACCTTAAGGTTTTAGGTGGATAAGTGATGTATCTCTCACAAAGGTGCTTGTTCCTACACTATGCATCGATGCTCCTAGTATCTCTCTCCAACATGGTATCATGAGCCTTTGGTTCGATAAAGGGACCGGAAGGAACTTGTATCAAAATGCACCCAAGAAGTGGTGCGGTACAAGTGGAGGAGCATTGTGGACTCACACTTGAGGGGGAGTGTTATAATAATATAGAAAGTGTGAGTAAGTGGGGAAATAGTCTCACATTGGATAGGAATGTGGAGACTTAAGCATATATAAGTGGGAGAACCCACTTACCTATCACCTTAAGGTTTTAGGTGGAGAAGTGGTGTGTCTCTCACAAAGGTGCTTGTTCTTACATTATGCATCGATGCTCATAGTATCTCCCCCCAACAGGTTATCCTACGTACACGAGAAGTTCTTTTTTAGGCATGAATGAATGTTACTTCTGCAACACATAGTGAAGATTAATGTTATGTACTAAGCGAAAAGTTAAGAAAAAACATTATATTTAAAGCAAACTGTCTTACTTCTTTGATGATAATAAAGTGGAGCTCTCGACAATGTTTTTGGAAAAAATAACAAAAACTCATTAGACTGATAAGCACATTTATTCACGATAACTAGAACTCGAAGCTTGAATGAAACTTACATGCTCCTAGGGTTATTCATGGTACGGTTCTCTTAGAAAATTGAACCGAACCGGACCGAACTATTATATAAGGTCATCAGAACCGAACCGTTTTATTTTTTTAGAACCGAACTGAACCAAAAGTTTTGGTCTAGTACAATGGTTCGGAATTCCGAACTGTACTAAACCATTATAAGACATTTTTTTCTTCAAAACTGAACCATTTGTTAAATAACTGAAGGGTTATACTTGATTTTGTTAAATCTATTTTTTTTTCAAAAAAGTCGACCTCTTTTTATTTCTGCCAAAAATCGACATCTTTATTTTTCGAAAATAATTGATTTTATTTTTTTTCTCTGAAAAAATCAACTATTTAATTGTCAAAAAACAACTTTTTTATTTTTTGAGAAAAAATCAACTTTTTTTTTATTTTCATCAAATATCAAAATTTTTATTTCTGAAATTATTTTATTTTAATTTATTTTCGGAAAAGTCAATTTTTTTTTTCAAAAAAAATCGACTTTTTTAATTTTCGAAAAAAAATAATTTATTTTCGAAAATAACAGACTTTTTATTTTGAAAAAAATTGACTTTTCAATTTTGAGAAAAATTAATTTTTTCAAAAAAAATTGACTTTTTTTATTTTCGAAAAATGCAATTTTTTAAAAAAAAAAAACTGACTTTTTTTTTTAATTTTTAGAAAAAAAATGAGTTTTTGTTATCGAAAAAAATTGATTTTTTTTTCTATTTTCGAAAAAAATTATTTTTTTTTTATTTTCTGAAAAACTGACATTTTTTTCGAAATAAATGATTTTTTTTTTATTTTCAGAAAAACTGACTTTTTCATTTTAGAATTTTTTTATTTTTGGAAAAAACAATTTTTTTTTTATTTTCGGAAAAACTAAATTTTTTTTTGAAAAAAATGATTTTTTTTATTTTTGGAAAAATTGGCTTTTTTTATTTTTGAAATTTTTTTTTTCTGAAAAAACTGATTTCTTTTTAATTTTTGGAAAAAATAGATTTTTTTTTAATTTACTAAAGTAGCAACGGTTTGGTTCGAAACTTTTTTGAGATTGATTAATTCTTTAACGGTTCGGTTTTAGAATCATTATCAAATTATAAATTTGGTTCACTAACCATTAATAACGGTTCAATTATTTTAATTCCAGTTCGGTTCGGTTCAGCGATTCTGTTAAGTTTTATGGATATTTTAAACAACCCTACATACTTCATCGTTGACATTCGGTTGGACTTGAACTTCCCCATTCTAAGTTATTATAAGAGATATAAGTGAGCACCAAAATATGTATATCGTGTTACTCGAACTTTGATTGTTGTGAATAAATACTAGTAAATGATTTGAAATATATGTAGCATATTTGAAGGTATTTTACATACATATTTTTGTTATTAGCAAGGACCCAGCTATGTATAGTTCCCGATAAGTTGTTCGAAGTAAGATACCTGCATTATTCAACACAAATTGTATTTCGTTAGATGAGATGTTCAACAAAGAGATGTCAACAACTATAGTGTTTTAGCATAGTAGAATATGAACAAATTGCTATTATCCTGCGAATTCTACTGTTTTCATGGTAGCATAGCGGAATTTGAACAAACTGTCATTTTCACGGTTTCGTGATATACAACTAGTCAGGAAACATACAACTTTTCGATCACTGTCCATTAACTAATGAAATCAGGTATCTTCTCAAAGAAATTATTGTCACGTATCCTCCTAATTTTTTTCTGAAATATTAGTCAGTATGCAAAGAAATACCCCCTGTCCCATATTATAAGAGAAATTCACTTTTTAGATTCATTGAATAATTAATGTATCTGGCCTATATATAGACTAGATACATTAATTATTCAATGAATCTAAAAAGTGAATTTCTCTTATAATTTGGGACGGAGGGAGTACTAATTTTTGTATTGATTTGATAAAAGAGAAAATACTTACAAATAACTCAATTTGGTCAATTTAGAAAGCACAAATGAAAGTTATGTTGTGAATCCATTTGATTGCAGAATGCTAAACAAACACAATTTATTCATTCATGTTAGACACTACAGAAAGAATCAGAGACTGTGATTCCCGTTAGTTCTATGGATTTATGGTTGGCTAAATTTTGACTAAGCATAGTTCTAAGTATGGTTTTATGTTGATGTTGAGTAAGATGATGCAACATCTTTATCAACTTCCATAACAGGTTTTGCTAATATGTGTTTTTATGCCAGATGTCACAAAAAATGTTGTGACACCCCGAGGCTGATGTAGCAGACACTGGTTTTGGATATCCTTGAAGATTTAATTTGAAGATATGAGTATTTGGAATATTCTGTACTCATTAAAGGTGCAGACCAATCAAAGATTTAATTATAAACAAGTGCAAATTTGATTGTGTTGTACCCCAAAATTTTCCCTCTCACTTATCAAGAATTTCCTCACAAGATCTCTTTAACTCAAGACTACATTAGGGTTTGACCAGCTCAAGACATCTCCTCATGCACTGATGACCAAAATTAGGGTTTGAGTTTGCACAAGGATTTTTGGACTATCAATGCTTCATATGACTTTCAAGGATCATTATGGACCCCCAAGATTACTCATGTCAAGTTTCAAGCCTTGAATCACATTTTTGATCAGTCAATTGGACAATTGACCTAAAAATCAGCTGTATTGGGGAAAAAGTCAACCATGGCCAATTTACAGTCAAACTTCATAATTTTTTATCCATATCAACATCTTAGACTCATATGTATCATTTGATCAAGTTTGGACCACAATTCCTCAAGAAATTTGATCAACTCATCAAAAGGGCAAAATGGTCAAAATTAGGGTTTTGACTGAGAAGGGGTAATTTCTGATTTTTGACCTAGAAAATGATCAATTAGTTTGAAGCATGATTTCAAGAGTCCAATTACATAATTTTGACCTATTGACATGGTTCAAAACATTGCAAGTCCATTGGATTGATAGATGAATTTTCCAGTCAACTGATCAAAAGTCAACTGTACACTGAAAAGTCAAACTTTGACTTTTTGGTCAAATTCAAGTGCCAAGGATCACAATTCATCAAAACATGTCAAAAGGTGAAACTTGTTCATCAAGAAACCAAAGACTTAAGATTTTGTTTTGAAAAAATGAAATTTCTTAACTTAGAAATTTTTCCAAGTATAGAAAATTTCTTTTTTTTTCTCAAATTTGAGCCAAATTTTCACCATGATGCAAGATGATTCAAAGGAAGTTTCCAACATGAAAGTTGTAGATCTCCATGAAATATACAACTTTTCTTCACACAATTTCTCCTAAAACTGATTGGATCTCAAGATATAATTTTGTGAATACATGCTAATGAATCAAAATAACTTAGTGAAATTTTGCCCTAGTTAGGCAGATTTTTGACCTAACTTCATGGAAAATTTTCACATAGTTCTAATTGGAATTTTCAAAAGCAATTCAAAGATGAGTTGTAGAGCACATTTCAAGAATTCCAAAATGTCATAGAACTACTTTAGATCATTCTTGAGTATGGAGAATCGAAGAGATGAAGTTGGTGATTTATCACTTTGGTTTCAAGCCATTTCATGATGAACAAAAATTCAAATCCAAGCCTAGGATGCATAATCTTTGCTTTCCATGCCTCAAACTTGTTTCTCACTCCATAATTAAATGATTTCACAGATGTTGGAAGCTTTAAGCCAAGCATTGAATGCATTGTACAAGAACAATTCCATTTTTGGCACAAAGGTGCCATTTCCATTTTGATAAAGCACAACTTTTGCAATTTTCCACTTCTTGAGCCTCTCAATTGTTTTCTCTGCACACAAAGCCAAAACCAAAAGCAACTTCCCTGAAGCCTCTCCCAAACCAGACCTTGCTTGTACAACACTTAGAGAGTTGTCTCCTCACTTTTCTTCAAAAACAAGTTATAGAGCCAAAAGGCTATAACTCAGAAACCTTGAGTGCATTTGATCTATAACCAATTGCATACATATACAAAAATATATTGCAACATAAAACACAAATGCTAAGACTCAGAAACACTCCCAAACACTTTTCCATTGAAAATCTGCCATAGCTTGACAGTTTTGAACCTTACTCAGCCATCTCCAAATCCACTCGTGTGTTTTGAGTTTTAACCACCCAAACACTTAATATACTTCATATCTAAGTGATCCAGACCCCTGTTCCCTTACTGTAACTCCTCCTCCTCCATCCATCATTTTCAAATATCAAGCTTGCAGGTTGACTTGAGTAAGGAGATTCAGGGACTTTCAAGACAAAGTAAGAATTGAAATACACTCAGGGAGGTCCAGGCAAGCTAAACAGATCCTCAGGCCTTATAAAAAATTGCCCAAACTCCATTCATGATCCCAACTGCAAGAGGTAAAAACTCAAACTTCTATCTCTTCATACAAGCATCCTTTGGTCCTGATTTGTGAAAGAAAAATGTAGATATCCTTGCTCTAAAGCTAACCATGTTCATATATTTCATTTATATTAACTGTGCATAGAGAATTTTGGATTTGAAATTTCTGTAAAAATTAGGTTTCAAATTAGGGCAAGTAAAATTATCTTTGATCTTTGATTATTAGTTTACATAAAACATATGGTTGAACTCGTGGGAAGAAACACCATAACTTTCATGTTTGGACTTTCCATTTTTATGGAGAAATGAGAGAGATGCAGGTGGTCCGGCCATGGCTCAAGGTTGAAGAGGAAGTTGCCTTCAGGGGGAATTTTATAATATATATTTATGATTGTGGTCATATAAATGGATGTACAGCCACCCCAGTGGTAAGGCAGCATGCAAAAATGCTATAGGTCACGGGTTTGAGCCTTAGCGCTTGCCTTTTTTTGCAATTTTTCTCACTTTTTTTCTCCATTTTTTGTTAGCTTGCAGCGCATGGGCTTCAATGCATGGGCCTTTTTGTTTTTTCTAACATTTTACCCCGTTGTCTACTTGTATACTCCCCTGGCCCATTATCATTTATTTATTTATTTTATTTTCATTTTATTTTCTTAAACATATTTTTCTTAATATTAAAAATCCTAAAAAATATAAAAATGATAGATTTGTATTTTGGCTCATTTTATTTTATTTTTCTCATGTAAAATATTTTTATTTAGTTATATATTATCTATTTTCATTAAATGACTTTGTAAATTAAATAACTATTTTAATATTTATTTTTCTTTATACTCATTAAATATTTATTTTACTATAAAAAAGAGACCAAAATATGTCATAGGGCCATATATTATTTTCAAGATAAAAAAAAAACAAAAATACTTACTTTTCCTCAAAGAAATTTATTTTCTTTTAATCAAATAGAATTAGGGTTTATTCAAAAATCTTTTCTAAAAAAATAATTTCTTCTCTTAATTGATTTAATTTAATCTTGATTTATTTATTAGGTTTAGGATTAAAACTTTTTTTCACATAAAAAACCAAACAAAAATCTTCTTTGCATTTACATACCTTTGCATATTTAATTCATCTTGTATATTATTTATTTCAATATTTGTACATATTCAATTTGGTTGTAATAGATTAATTAGGTTTATATTATTGCAACCCCTATTCATAAATTGTATACCCCCTCCCACAAATGTTGTAATAGCGTAGGACATTTAAATTTCACAATTTATCGCTTTTATATAACATGCTAGTAATTAGGGTTTGTATGACAAGATAAAATCAATCAAATAAAAAACCCTAATCCAAGACAAAATCAAGCATGACAATGACACACTTGCACACAAAACACCCCCTAAGATTATCCCACTTGGTTGCCTTGTAAAAATGGCCATATTACGCATGTAAAGTGTCTTAGCAAAAATAAACAAATACAAGATCACAGTCCCTCAATGACGCTATTCAAAGTGGCCTTACAAAAATGATCTTAGTCCCTAAAAAATGCTAAGATACCTTACAACATTACTAATCATGGCTATACGATGACCCATGCCCGTCCCATTTACATCCAAAGATAGGGTTGCTTACCAAATAATTGTAAGACAACAATGTCAAAGGAGAAGAAAATGAAAAAGAAAGACATTTGAGTAGGTAGATTACTTTTAGTTACTTGCTTCATTTCAAAATAAATATCCTTGCTATTTTCAAAACAAACACACACATTTCCAAACATCTTACAAAATTGAAAACATTTTCAAAAAGATCAACATCTTTGTATACATTTTTACAAACGAGAATCATTACAAAGATTGCCTAAGCAATGGCCTCTTTAATAAAATACTTTCAAAACCACACAAAGCATAATTTCAAACAAAAGCAAGTGATCTAGCAAGTAACTAAGAGCCCATGGAAAACCATTGATGAAAAGGGTGCTAATACCTTCCCTTTTCATAATCTACCCCCCGAACTCAAGAAACAATCTCAAAGGTCTTTCCTGTGCTTTTTTACCTTTCCTTTTTGGATAAAAGAAAAGTCGGTGGAGACTCTTGCTAATCGCAACATTTGCGATCAAACGCAAAACCATCAAGTCAGTTCTTCCACCGTATCACAGAACTGACGACTCTGCTGGGGATAATTCTAAAATTGGGGTTACCTTAGGGATTAGATCACATTTAATTTCTTATATTGTTTGACTTGTATGCTTTACATTATGGTTCTTCGTTTGGGTTTGAATCCTTTATCCGGATTTGGGATACATTATAGGTAAGTAGCAATACGTTGTGGAAACTATGCGGGGTATACCGACATGGTCTAAGCAATAGATACGTTAGTGCGACATATTTGTGGGTACCAGTAGCCTTTGAGTTAATCAAAGAGAATACAGGGCCGCTGAGTGATGTCATGAAGCACTAATGAACTTCTAGAACCTTTACTTGACCAACTTGGCCTTTAGGATGTAGTGAGATGACCGGCTTTGGTGCAGTCCGAAGTTGGTAGATACTCGCCACTACACTCATTGAGGTTTGGTTTCTTGGGATATTTCGGTCTCCATTAAAGAGGCTTGAGATAAAAAAATGACCAAGGAAACAATCCAGTGATATTGAGCTCCTTAGAACCTAGTTACTATTACTAGGACAGGTTTAAGCCAACTAAACTTCAAGAGGGTTCTTACCTATAAAACTCCATGCAAGCCTAAACTAAGGACTTGTTTGCTTTGCTTGTATATGCATACTTGTACATAACATCATGGACATCATGGACATCATATACATCCACTAACCATTTCAAGGATTTTTGGATTCATCTTTGTTCTTGTTTTGTAGGATATGGACTCACTTCGCAGGAAAACTATTCAAGTCAACCTTGTGAGAATCCCTCCACAAATAAAGGATCTAGCTTCAAGGATTCCTGAAAACTCTCCATTCACCAAGAGACATGGTCGTCTACTCAACTTGGTCACCTCTAACACATATGAGGACATGATGAAGGTGCTCTTTCAGTTCTTTGATCCTTTGCACCATTGCTTCACATTTCCCGACTATCAACTTGTGCCTACTTTTGAAGAATTCTCCCAACTCTTGAGGATTCCCATTCTCAATCAACTACCTTTCAACGGTACGGAAAGAGATCCAAAGCTAGAAGAGATTGCTCAAGCTCTACACTTGCACTCATCTGATGTTACAACTCATTGGGAAACAAGGAGTGGTGTCAAAGGTTTCCTAGCAAAGTTCTTGTTTGAGAAAGCCCAAAGCTGTTGGAATTCCCTAGATTTGCAAGCCTTTGAGGAAATTGTGGCTCTCCTCATCTATGGAATGGTTTTGTTTCCAAACCCTGACCAACTCATAGATGTGAATGTCGTCGAAATCTTCATATCTCGCAACCCGGTGCCTACATTGCTAGGGGATATCCTACACTCTTTCCACTCTCGCACAATGAGAACAAGAGGTGTCCTTATGTGTTGCACTCCTCTCTTGGCTAGATGGTTTATTTCGCATCTTACCCAATCAACATTAAAGAATGAGCAAGGTTCAAGGTGGTCACAAATGTTGATTACGCTCAAGCATTCAGACATTCATTGGTGCTCCCGATCCAAAGAGAATGTTATCATCATTAACCGTTATGGAGAATTTCCTAATGTCCCTTTACTTGGAATTAGGGGAGGTATCACCTACAACCCTTGTTTGGCCTTAAGACAGTTTAGTTACGCCTAAAGGGATGGCCCGTACGAGATGCTGATTCAAGGTTTGGTATTTGACTACGACAACGATGATTAAGGTCTTCGCCAGAGATTTATCCGAGCTTGGAGGATGCTAAACAAGGTAGATAGCAAGACTTTGGGACACAAGAATTCCATCCCTCTTGAGCCTTACCTCAAATGGGTACGAACTCCCGCTCAGAGTCTTATGATGCCTTACCCCTCCATTCTCCCGGTAATCATTGAGCCTGTCATGGAGGGAGACGTTCCATACACTATCCTACATCGTGACATGCCCACATCTCTTGAAGACCTACAAAGGGATTGGATACAACTCAAAGGGGAGCGAGATACTTTCGAAGCCCAATTCTACGCAAGTGAGAAGAAGGTTTTGGAGCTCACTAGGATACTTCATGAGGAGCAGACTCTGAATGCCTACATTGCACCAAAGAGGATGCGCACTACTTTTCTATCTTAGAGTTTTGTATTATTTTGTCCAAGGGGCATTGATGTACTCAAACTTTATCTTATTAATATAACGTGTGTTTCTTTTTTTGTCTAAAAAAAATTTGAATCTTTGAAATCCTTGAAAACATTACATATGCATATACCATTCATCATAACATAAACAGGTATTTTGAAACAAGTCTCCTAATCTCTCTACTGTTTATTTCAGTAAGATGGATCTTGAGCAAACAGTGAAAGATCTCCAAGCTCAGAATACGCAGTTTCAACAGTTGCTCATGACCCTAGCCAAGGGGCAAGAAGAGTTGAAGACTCTGCTGGCTGAAGAGAGAAAGAAGAAAACCAAGAAGGTAACTGGAGTCTTAAACATGGGGAGAAGATTCCATGGGCAGACAAGAAGGACTTTGGACTTTGCAACAACATCCGGTGAAGGAGAGGGGAAAGGCAAGGAAACAGTTATCCCGTCAGAATCAGAAGAGGAAGAAGAAGAAGAGGGCTACTCTGAGGAACAATACCCTCCAGCTGATGACAAGTATAAACATCTTGAAGAGCGTTTGAGCGCGATGGAAATCCAAAAAGTGTCAGGCTTGGACTTTGAGGAATTGGGACTAGTGTCGGGGATTGTGATTCCTCCGAAATTCAAAGTACCTATATTTTCCAAATATGACGGATTGTCATGCCCTAAAATGAATCTCCGGTCATACGTGAGGAAAATTCAACCTCACACTGCTGATAAAGACTTATGGGTACATTTCTTCCAAGACAGTCTGTCTGGTACTCAACTTGACTGGTTCTACCAACTAGAAAGAGCCAACATTCACAATTGGGAAGATCTTGCTACAGCTTTCTACAAGCAATATCAATACAATGCTGATTTGGCGCCTACCCGTACTCAACTCCAGATTATGGCCATGGTTTCTAATGAAGGTTTCAAGGACTATGCATAAAAATGGAGAGATTTGGCTGGAAGAGTTCAACCCCCTCTGTCTAAGAGAGAATTGGTAGACATCCGCTGGCTTTACTGAACTAATATTGATCGGAGAGAGGATAGAAGCTGGTATAAAGAATGGAAAGATTCAGAAAGATACATCTTCTTCTACAGCTATAAGGAAGACTTTCATCGGGAAGAAAGAGGTGGCTGCCGTATATCCGCAAAGAAACCAAGATAGGGCCGAACGCTGACCAATGGTGGGAGCTGTTATGATCCCAAAGCCTACATCTGATCAACAAAGAAGTAATCAACCAAGGGTATAAAGGCCAGTCAGGCAGTTTACCAGAATCAACATGACTCCGTCTCAAGTATTACCGCATCTGTTAAGATCCAATTTGGTGACCTTGAAAGAAGCTCCGAAAAACCCCAACATAACATCTCCTTATTATTATCCCAATGCCTGTTGCGCATATCACTCTGAAAGTCTTGGTCACGATACTAACAACTATTGGGCTCTAAAGAACAAAATACAAGACCTCATTGAAGCAAAAGAAATTGAGTTTGATGCGCCCGAGAAGCCAAATGTCATTTCTGCTCCTATGCCCAGACATGGCCACAATACTAATGCCATTGAAGAAGATTTGTTTGTTACCTCAGTTGATGAACTCATGACCCCACTTCTGACTGTTAAAATAAACTTGTTGAAAGCCGGTGTGTTCCTGGGCTGTAATGAAGTTTGCCATCTCTGCTTATCCTCACCAATTGGCTGTTATTTGTTGAAGACAGGCATTCAGTGTCTGATGGATAACTAAGAGATTTTGTTTGAAAAGACTCTCGTTTCACCTATTCCTGTTGAAGATGTTTCTATCATTACCATTTCCGCCAATTCTTCCAGGGTCTCCACCAAAAGACCCGTTAGAATTACATCAGTTTCAAAAGCAGCTCCTTTAATAATCACAATGCCTGGGCCAGTCCCATATGAATCAGACAAAACCGTGTCGTGGAATTACAGAGGGGGCATCTACTACCATGGCATCAAGCAAGACAGGCCGGCTGCCGAAGAGATAAATTTCGAGTAAGAAGACTCCGACATCAATAACATTGCAGGAACTAGCAAAATTACCCGAAGTGGTAGGATCTTTTCTCCAGAAATTGCTCCCCCAAAAGCAGTTTCTGGACCCGTAATCATCCATGCGGCTGCTCCAAAGGTTACTCCTACACCCATAATCATCTCTTCAAGTACTCCAATTGACAAAGCTGTTACAACCCCTGTAATCATTCTTACTGACACTCCTGCTGCCGAGTTAACCGAGGCTCGAGGAAAAGGTGTTATGGTTGATCCTGTCCGGACGAAGGCTCAGTGATGGACTATCCCTGAGACCTCCAAGAAGGAAATGGAGGAGATCTCAAAAATTATAAAGAAAAGCGACTATGATGTAGTTGAACAATTGGGGAAAACTCCCTCTATGATCTCCATGCTGGAATTACTACTATGTTCCGAGGCACATGCTAAAGCCTTGGTGAAGTTCTTAAAAACCGCCCATGTACCTCAAGAGACATCTGTTGATCAATTTCAAGACTCCATGGCCAGCCTAACTGCGGACAATGGTTTAGGTTTTTCAGATGTTGATCTAACACCGAGGGGTAGAAAGCATAATGAGGCATTGCATGTCTCAGTGGAATGTAGGGGCACCACTCTGGCGCATGTTCTGGTGGACACTGGCTCATCTTTAAATGTATTACCTAAAAAAGCTCTTGATAGACTTGACTGTGAGGGGTTGACTTTGAAGCCAAGCAACATAGTGGTAAGGGATTTTGACGGTTCGAAGAGGATGGTACATGGGGAGGTAGACATTCCCATAAAGGTTTGAACCCAAACTTTCAATTCAACTTTTATGTGATGGACATCCGCCCTTCATACTCCTGCCTGCTAGGACGACCATGGATCCACAATGTTGGCGCTGTTACCTCTATATTGCACCAGATGCTGAAGTACCCGGTTCAAGGGAAGATTATCACCGTCCATGGAGAGGAAGAATACATGATCAACCATCTCAATTCCTTCAGATATGTGGAATTGGACAGCGAATTCATTGAAACTCCATTTCAACACTTTGAAGAGGTCCCTTAAGAGGTGGCAGTGACTAAGGCTGTTCCCAAGATTGCCAGGCCTCCACTCTGGATGTCGTCACTAAAAGATGCTAAAGCAGTGGTCGAAGAAGGTGGATGCACTATCTGGGGGCAACTTCCAGATATCCCATATAAGTCTGACAAGTTTTGCCTAGGCTTCACATCAAGTGCTCAAAAAGCTATACTTCGTGCCCGTGCTGGAGGACCACCCCTGAAGATCAGCAACTGTGAGGTCAACGCGGTAGAAGATGGTGAAGATGATTGCAACCTGGAGGATTGGATCTTTCCGACTGTCAATGAAGGGCTCAGCAATTAGGAGGCTAGAGACTTCGTCCCAATCACTTTCATCTCTCAGTAATTTGTCTTTACATTTTGTTGGATCTGTAATATTCAAAATAATTCGCACTCTTAAAACCTTGTGTCTTACCCGAGGCACAATGGTCCATTTGTAAGGGTTATTATTTCATCTTCATATGGAATCAATGAATCATGGACGTTTTCGCATACAAACATTTTTGCTCATTGTTTTTCTTTTACAATTTTACTTTCTTTCAAAGATAGTTATACCCTTACACACACCCACACTCACAATGCAGGTATACATCCATTCTGGATCCCATGGGTAATGATACTGCTATGGCCTTTTGTGACTCTGAGAATATGATCTACCAAGCCGAAGACGAAGGTGAGGAAGATTGTGAAGTACCAGGGGAACTTGCCAGACTACTACATTAAGAAGAGAGAACCATTCAGCCTCACGAGGAACCCGTGGATACGATCAACCTAGGTATCGAAGAAGACAAAAAAGAGGTCAAGGTGGGTTCCAATTTGGAACCCAGTATCAAGGAGCGTCTGATTCAGTTGTTACATGATTATGTCGAAGTCTTTGCCTGGTCATATGAAGACATGCCAGGACTTGATGAAGATATTGTGGTACATCGTTTGCCTATAAGAGAGGATTTTCCGCTAGTAAAGAAAAAGGTTCGTCGAATGAGGCCGGATATGTCAGAAAAGATTAAAGCAGAAGTCATGAAGAAATTCAACTCTGGATTCTTGGCTGTCACCTCTTACCCCCAATGGGTTACCAATGTTGTTCCCGTGCCCAAAAAGGACGACAAAGTGAGAATGTGTGTGGACTACCGAGATTTGAATAAGGCAAGCCCTAAGGATGAATTTCCACTCCCCACATTGATATCCTAGTTGACAATAAGGCACAACACAAAGTGTTTTCCTTCATGGATGGATTCTCAGGTTACAACCAAATCAAATGGCGCCTGAGGACATGGAGAAAACAACGTTTGTCACACAGTGGGACACATTCTGTTACAAGGTGATGCCATTCAGACTGAAGAATGTTGGGGCAACCTATCAACGTGCCATGGTAGCATTATTTCACGACATGATACATCATGAAATAGAAGTCTATGTGGACGATATGATAGCCAAATCACAAACAGAAGAAGAGCACCTTGATCACTTACAAAAACTATTTGAGAGACTGAAGAAGTACAAGCTGAGTTTGAATCCAAACAAGTGCACATTCGGGGTATGATCTGGTAAGCTCCTAGGCTTTATTGTCAGCAACAAAGGTATCAAGGTCGATCCTGAAAAAGTTAAAGCAATACAAGAGATGCTTGCTCCTCACACTGAAAAGGAAGTCAGAGGATTCTCGGGACGTTTGAACTATATTGTCAGATTCATTTCTCACCTAACAGCTACTTATGAGCCAATCTTCAAACTATTGAAGAAATATCAAGTAGTCAAGTGGAATGATGAATTCCATGTTACTTTTGACAAAATCAAAGAATACTTACAAGAGCCTCCTGTGTTGATGCCACCAGTCGATGGAAGACCGTTGATCATGTATCTGATTGTTTTAGAAAACTCAATGGGGTGTGTATTGGGGAAGCATGACGAGTCTGGCCGAAAAGAGCATGCTATTTACTACCTAAGCAAAAAGTTTACCGACTGTGAAACCAGATATTCACTGCTCGAGAAAACTTGCTGCGCTCTGGCATGGGCTACTTGCTGGCTAAGACAGTATATGCTGACTCATACTACCTTGTTGATATCTAAAATGGATCCGATAAAATACATCTTCGAGAAGCCCGCTCTTCCTGGAAGAATAGCGAGATGGAAGGTGATCCTGACAGAATATGACATACAATATACTACCCAGAAAGCTATAAAGGGGAGTGTACTAGTTGATCACCTCGCTCACCAAGCTGTAGAAGACTACCAATCCATTAAGTTCGAATTTTCAGATGAAGACATCACGACGGTAAATAACTGTGAAGAATTCAGACCATATGACGGACCTGAACAAGGATCCCGATGGACCATGTTCTTTGATGGAGCCTCCAATGCACTCGACAATGGTATTGGTGTTGTACTCATATCTCTAGAAGGGTGTCATACTCCCTTTACTGTCAGACTTTGCTTCAATTGTACAAACAACAAGGAGGAATACGAAGCGTGCATCTTTGGTCCCAGAGCTGCCATAGACTTGGGGATCAAATCCTTAGATGTGTTTGGAGATTCAACTTTAGTCATCAGTCAGATCAAAGGGGAATGGGGCACCAAACACCCAAACCTTATCCCTTACAAAGAACATGTTTTGACATTGCTACCACATTTTGAGAAGATTACCTTCGAGCATTTCCCGCGAGAAGAAAATCATCTAGCAAACGCTCTAGCCACAATGTCATCTATGTTTAAACTTAATTGGGATAACAAGGCTCCCTAAATCACCATTGGACGAATGGATGAACCAGCACACTGTCACGAGATTAATACTGAAGAAGTAGTGGACCAGCCATGGTTTCACGAAGTCAAGAGGTATCTCGAGGCTCAAGAATATCCAGAAGGAGCTTCAATCAATGATAAGAAGTTCTTAAGGAGATTCTCTGCTAAGTTCTTCCTTAGTAACGACATCCTGTATAAACACAATCATGACTCTGTGTTGCTTCGGTGCGTAGATAAGGTTGAAGCTGAAAAGATCATGGCTGAATTGCATGGAGGCAGTTTTGGTACCCATTCCAGCGGGCATACGATGGCAAGGAAAATCCTACGGGTAGGCTATTACTGGTCTACCATGGAAGCAGATTGCTATCAGCACTCTCAAACCTGCCATAAATGCCAAATTTATGCTAACAAACTGCATGTACCCCCGGTTCCTCTGAATGTCTTGACAGATCCTTGGCCCTTTGCTATGTGGGGGATTGATATGATTGGGGAAATCAAGCCGACAACCTCTAATGGACACCGCTTCATCCTAGTGGCCATTGACTATTTTACAAAGTGGGTTGAAGCAGCTTCCTTCGCTTCCGTTACTAAGAATGTTGTTGCCCGTTTCATCAAGCAAAATCTCATTTTCCGGTACGGTATCCCAGAAAGGATCATCACCGATAATGGTACAAATCTCAACAACACCATGGTCACCGCATTGTGCGAACAATTCAAGATTCAACATCACAATTCTTCTCCCTATCGGCCGAAGATGAATGGTGCTGTCGGAGCTGAAAATAAAAACATTAAAAAGATCATACAGAAAGTTACAGTCACATACAAAGACTGGCATGAGATGTTACCATTCGCTCTCCACGGATATCGTACCATAACTCGCACATCAACCGGGGCAACACCCTATTATTTGGTTTACGGTATGGAGGTTGTCTTGCCTATTGAGGTTCAGATCCCCTCTCTGAGGATTATGAAGGATGCAGGATTGAACAAAGACGATTGGATCCAAACTCGACTTGATCAACTGAATTTGATTGATGAAAAGAGACTTTCTGCTGTTTGCCATGGTCAAATATATCAAAAACGGATGATCAAGGCTTTCAACAAGAAAGTCAGACGCCAAGTGTATCAAGTTGGGGATCTAGTGATAAAACGCATCATCTTGCCACAACGTGATCCCAGGGGCAAATAGACTCCTACCTATGAAGGACCATTTATAATCAAAAACATTTTCTCCGGTGGGGCAATGATCTTGACCACCATGGATGGAGACGACCTGCCACACCCTGCAAACACTTACATAGTCAAAAGATACTATGCATAAGAGACCCGCTAGGTTGACACACCTAGGCAAAACAAGGGCATCCCGGCGAACCAAAAAGGTTCGGGAAAAAATTAGGGATAAAACAAAAAATCTGTACACTCGGAAATTTGAAAACCCGAAAGAGAGACTTGGGAAAAAAAGGGTTTCCCGGTGGACTGAAAACCCAAAAGGGCGGTCCAGGAAAAAGTTAGGGAATTAAAGCGTATGACTATGTCCCGTTGGATCACTTTATGGATAACCTTTGGCTTCCACTGACTAACTCAGAGGTTCTGATCAATTCAATCATCTTCGGACGAGGCAACAAATAGACAAGACGCTCGGAGATACGAAGGCTATTGCAGAATGGAAACCCCATGGGATTTTTTGTACACATAGCTATCTTTTCTTTGTATCAAAATTTTCTTTTTATGACAACATTCTTTTACTAGAATGTTTGTCCCCTTGTACGAAAAATATTTACTCAAAGTAAATACAAAGACATCCCTTTAAAAGTGCAAAACTATCCGTTTTTCTTTACGCTTTTTTTGTTTACAAAAAACATCCAATGATTCATTGTTGAGCATATGCATTTGAACATAATTACTGTTTACAAATAAACGAAATGAAAAGAGGCAATTACTGATAGGTTGAAAGGATAGGGAAATACCTCTAGGCTATCCCATAAGTAATCCCCTACAGTACGTCATTTAAATCCCCAGCCGAACAAAGTTTCAAATTATTGATCCCCAGTAGAAGTCGTCAAACTTCTCAGGATTCCCCAGTAGGATTTTACAAGCAGTACATGGTATTGCCCTTACAACAGAGCTTATTTCTCAAAACATAAATTCATCAAAACTTCGACTTCAAAGCATGAAGACTTACATATTCTCAACAATAGTCAGGGATTTATTTCCCCCAATCCAACTACAATACAACAAATCAACTCACATACGCATACATTGCATCTTTATGTCATAAACATTGATAAAGCAAATGCATCACATCATACATTTCATACAACATAACTTTGCATTTTAGCTAACATTTTACTATTTTCAGGATAAGATTAACAACTACCATTAACAATATTCAAAACCTGATACAGTTCAGATACGCTCCAGATACGGATGCCATTCTGATACTCATTCAGATTCAGCTTTCAGATACAGTTCAGATACGCTCCAGACACGGATGCCATTCTGATACTCATTCAGATTCAACCTTCAGATACAATTCAGATACGCTCCAGAAACGGATGCCATTCTGATACCCATTCAGATTCAACTTTCAAATATAGTTCAGATACGCTCCAGACACGGACGCCATTCTGATACTCATTAAGACTCAACTTTCAGATACAGTTCAAATACGCTCTAGACACGGATGCCATTCTGATACTCATTCTTTCAGCTTACAAATTACAATTCAAAAAAATCACTCTTGGATGGCATATGCAAGCCCATCTCCCACAGCTTTCTATCACCTCTCCAAATGGCATCTATAAGCCCATTCCTTCTATCGCCGCACCACCGAGTGCAAATTTCTGGGAACTCTAGTGTCCAATCATCTTCCACCTTCGAGTCACAAATGGAAAAACTCGCCAGTCTAACTCTTCAGGTTCAAGAAGATTGAACAGGGGCAGCTGTTGTACCCCAAAATTTTCCCTCTCACTTATCAAGAATTTCCTCACAAGATCTCTTTGACTCAAGACTGCATTAGGGTTTGACCAGCTCAAGACATCTCCTCATGCACTGATAACCAAAATTAGGGTTTGAGTTTTCACAAGGATTTTTGGACTATCGATGCTTCATATGACTTTCAAGGATCATTTTGGACCCCCAAGATTACTCATGTCAAGTTTCAAGCCTTGAATCACATTTTTGATCAGTCAATTGGACAGTTGACCTAAAAATCAGCTGTATTGGAGAAAAATTCAACCATGGCCAATTTACAGTCAAACTTCATAATTTTTGATCCAAATGAACATCTTAGACTCATATGTATCATTTGATCAAGTTTGGACCATAATTCCTCAAGAAATTTGATCAAATCATCAAAAGGGCAAAATGGTCAAAATTAGGGTTTTGATTGAGAAGGGGTAATTTCTGATTTTTGACCTAGAAAATGATCAATTGGTTTGAAGCATGATTTCAAGAGTCCAATTACATATTTTTGACCTATTGACATGGTTCAAAACATTGCAAGTCCATTGGATTGACAGATGAATTTTTCAGTCATCTAATCAAAAGTCAACTGTACACTGAAAAGTCAAACTTTGACTTTATGGTCAAATTCAAGTGCCAAGGATCACAATTCATCAAAACATGTCAAAAGGTGAAACTTTTTCATCAAGAAACCAAAGATTTAAGATTTTGTTTTGAAAAGTTGAAATTTCTTAACTTAGAAATTTTTCTAAGTATAGAAAAATTCTTATTTTTTCTCAATTTTGAGTCTAATTTTCACCATGATGCAAGATGATTCAAAGGAAGTTTCCAACATGAAAGTTGTAGATCTCCATGAAATCTAAAAATTTTCTTCACACAATTTCTCCTAAAAATGCTTGGATCTCAAGATATAATTTTGTGAATACATGCTCATGAATCAAAATAACTTAGTGAAATTTTGCCCTAGTTAGGCAGATTTTTGACTTAACTTCATGGCAATTTTTCACATAGTTCCAAAGGGAATTTTCAAAATAAATTCAAAGATGGGTTGTAGAGCACATTGCAAGATTTCCAAAATGTCCAATAACTCCTTCATATTATTCTTGAGTAGGGAGAATCGAAGAGATGAAGTTGGTGATTTATCACTTTGGTTTCATGCCATTTCATGATGAACAAAAATTCAAATCCAAGCCTAGGATGCATAATCTTTGCTTTCCATGCCTCAAACTTGTTTCTCACTCCATAATTAAATGATTTCACAGATGTTGGAAGCTTTAAGCCAAGCATTGAAGGCATTGTACAAGAACAATTCCATTTTTGGCACAAAGGTGCCATTTCCATTTTGATAAAGCACAACTTTTGCAATTTTCCACTTCTTGAGCCTCTCAATTGTTTTCTCTGCACACAAGCATAGCCAAAACCAAAAGCAACTTGCCTGAAGCCTCTCCCAAACCAGACCATGCTTGTACAACACTTAGAGAGTTGTCTCCTCACTTTTCTTCAAAAACAAGTTATAGAGCCAAAAGGCTATAACTCAGAAACCTTGAGTGCATTTGATCTATAACCAATTCCATACATATACAAAAATATATTGCAACATAAAACACAAATTCTAAGACTCAGAAACACTCCCAAACAATTTTCCATTGAAAATCTGCCATAGCTTGAGAGTTTTGAACCTTACTCAGCCATCTCCAAATCCACTCGTGCGTTTTGAGTTTTAACCACCCAAACACTTAATATACTTCATATCTAAGTGATCAAGACCCATGTTCCCTCACTGTAACTCCTCCTCCTCCATCCACCATTTTCAAATATCAAGCTTACAAGTTAACTTGAGTAAGGAGATTCAGGGACTTTCAAGACAAAGTAAGGATTGGAATACACTTAGGGAGGTCCAGGCAAGCTAAACAGATCCTCAGGCCTTCTCGAAACTTGCTCAAACTCCATTCACAATCCCAGCTGCAAGAGATAAAAACTCAAACTTATATATCTTCATACAAGCATCCTTTGGTCCTGATTTGTGAAAGAAAAATTTAGATATCCTTGCTCTAAAGCTAACCATGTTCATAGATTTCATTTATATTAACTGTGCATAGAGAATTTTGGATTTGAAATTTCTGTAAAAATTAGGTTTCAAATTAGGGAAAGTAAAATTATCTTTGATCTTTGATTGTTAGTTTACATAAAACATATGGTTGAACTCGTGGGAAGAAACACCATAACTTTCATGTTTGGACTTTCCATTTTTATGGAGAAATGAGAGAGATGCAGGTGGTCCGCCCATGGCTCAAGGTTGAAGATGAAGTTGCCTTCAGGGGGAATTTTATAATATATATTTATGATTGTGGTCATATAAATGGATGTACAGCCACCCCAGTGGTAAGGCAGCACGCAAAAATGGTATAGGTCACGGGTTTGAGCCTTAGCGCTTGCCTTTTGCAATTTTTCTCACTTTTTTTTCTCCATTTTTTCTTAGCTTGCAGCGCATGGGCTTCAATGCATGGGCCTTTTTATTTTTTCTAACATTTTACCCCCCTTGTCTACTTGTATACTCCCCTGGCCCATTATCATTTATTTATTTATTTTATTTTCATTTTATTTTCATTTTATTTTCTTAAACATATTTTTATTAATATTAAAAATCCTAAAAAATATAAAAATGATAGATTTGTATTTTGGCTCATTTTATTTTATTTTTCTCATGTAAAATATTTTTATTTAGTTATATATTATCTATTTTCATTAAATGACTTTGTAAATTAAATTATAACTATTTTAATATTTATTTTTCTTTATACTCATTAAATATTTATTTTACTATAAAAAAGAGACCAAAATATGTCATAGGGCCATATATTATTTTCAAGATAAAAAAAAAAACAAAAATACTTACTTTTCCTCAAAGAAATTTATTTTCTTTTAATCAAATAGAATTAGGGTTTATTCAAAAATCTTTTCTAAAAAAATAATTTCTTCTCTTAATTGATTTAATTTAATCTTGATTTATTTATTAGGTTTAGGATTAAAACTTTTTTTCACAGAAAAAACCAAACAAAAATCTTCTTTGCATTTACATACCTTTGCATATTTAATTCATCTTGTATATTATTTATTTCAATATTTGTACATATTCAATTTGGTTGTAATAGATTAATTAGGTTTATATTATTGCAACCCCTATTCATAAATTGTATACCCCCTCCCACAAATGTTGTAATAGCGTAGGACATTTAAATTTCACAATTTATCGCTTTTATATAACATGCTAGTAATTAGGGTTTGTATGGCAAGATAAAATCAGTCAAATAAAAAACCCTAATCCAAGACAAAATCAAGCATGACAATGACACACTTGCACACAAAACACCCCCTAAGGTTATCCCACTTGGTTGCCTTGTAAAAATGGCCATATTACGCATGTAAAGTGTCTTAGCAAAAACAAACAAATACAAGATCACAGTCCCTCAATGACGCTATTCAAAGTGGCCTTACAAAAATGATCTTAGTCCCTAAAAAATGCTAAGATACCTTGCAACATTACTAATCATGGCTATACGATGACCCACGCCCGTCCCGTTTACATCTAAAGATAGGGTTGCTTACCAAATAATGGTAAGACAACAATGTCAAAGGAGAAGAAAATGAACAAGAAAGACATTTGAGTAGGTAGATTACTTTTAGTTACTTGCTCCATTTCAAAATAAATATCCTTGCTATTTTCAAAACAAACACACACATTTCCAAACATCTTACAAAATTGAAAATATTTTCAAAAAGATCAACATCTTTGTATACATTTTTACAAACGAGAATCATTACAAAGATTTCCTAAGCAATGGCCTCTTTAATAAAATACTTTCAAAACCACACAAAGCATAATTTCAAACAAAAGCAAGTGATCTAGCAAGTAACTAAGAACCCATGGAAAACCCTTGATGAAAAGGGTGCTAATACCTTCCCTTTTCATAATCTACCCCCCGAACTCAAGAAACAATATCAAAGGTCTTTCCTGTGCTTTTTTACCTTTCCTTTTTGGGAAAAAGAAAAGTCGGTGGCGACTCTTGCTAACCGCAACATTTGCAATCAAACGCAAAACCATCAAGTCAGTTCTCACACCATATCACATATTGGTTACTAAAAATGATCCATTGAGACTTTTTAGGAAACTTTTTATGAAGATTGCTTTTATTTTTGTGGAGAATTTTAAGTGTCAACTTTTGCATAAAATTCATATCAATTATTGACACTTTCAAACCTTTTATTTTAAAATTGATTAGGTTAAATACTTATTTTAAGTCATTTTGCTTGAGTACAAATAATTGTGAGTGTTTAATTTGTTTGTTAGTATTTCAGAAAAATATGTGCAGAAAAGATGGCCAAAGGGAGAATTTAGGCTTTCTTAGCAAAAAGAAGCAAGTGTAATGATTCTGCACAGGATCGCCCGGTGACAAGATGCGTCACTCGACGAAAATGGTTCAAAAAAGATGGTTCAGTTTTGTATTGCTTCGCTTCTGGGTCGCCTGATGAAAGGAGGATCGCCCGACGAAGCATTCTTGTCGCCGGGCGACGAGAGATTCTCTTTTGAGGTTTTAACACGCCCAACTAGTCATGTGTGGCATCTTTCCAGAATCGCCTGACGATGCTTTATGGTCGCCCGACGATGAAGCGCAGATGGCCATACTTTTGGCTACTTTTTGCCACCTTTTATGGAAACTTCCCACCCACTTTTATCTTGTGGAGTGAAGGAAATCTGATAAAAAGTGTAGAAACTTTTTATTCTATGGATCATAACAATATAACATAGAAAAACACTTTTTATTCTTATCTCTTGGGAGGAGAAAAAGAAGAAGACTTTTGCATCTTGAATCAAGGAGACTTGAAGATTGATGTTTATCAACATCATTGTTTATTCATTGAGAAAGGTATCATGAACATGAGTAGCTAAACACTTTTTGTGTCAAGTTTAGAAGTAGTCAACCTAGACTTAATGTATTTCGTTTAATCATTTTGTATATGAACTTGGTTGAAGATTAATACATGTTGAATATCTTTGTATCATTGTTATTTTTATGGTTTGGTTCATTATTGAGAAGTAAGTTCCAAGCTTGACCTAAGATATTCATATACTAATAAACAAGCTCTAGACATAGATTTGTGAGTTAGTACTTACTTGTATCAAGCTTTAAAGATTATCATGTTAATAGTTAGGTTGAGAGATCATTTAATGATTAACATGATAACACTCACAATATTGTTTAGACATGAGAAATATTGAGAGGATACGTGAATGTATTGGTCATTGATTAGTTTATATGCAAGGTTAATTGAATAAATGTGGAATATGTTGATGAAAACTAATCTTGACATCCTTTTGATCAACATAAATATTTTCAAACAACAATCTCTCTTTCATCCAAATCACCATCTAGTGCATGAAACTTAATTTTTTGTTACTAAAAGCAAATATCAAACCTTTTTTTATGATAAAAACACTTAAAGACACTCAAACTATAGAACGACATTAATATCACACCAATCCCTGAGGAAAACGATAATATAAATACTTGTGTTGAAAATACTACCAACAAGAATATCCTGCAGATATTTTCCAGCTGAAGATTGGAGTTGATTGAAGAATCTAAGTCGGTCTAAGCCCAACTATAGAAGCCTATATAAGGAGTAGTACAAGACCTAGTTTTTAAGCATAGTTTTATTGTAAAACCTTGTGAAAAATAAGGGCATAAGGTTTGATAGTCCTTAGGTTCTCCGTGTGTTTATTTGTATGACCTCATGTATCTCTGATACATTTGAGTTGACTGATTGTTAGTTGTTTGTCAAGTTATTATTCTCCTAGAAGTTGTGAAGCAAGAGTTGAGTATTGTTCTTGGTCAAAGCTTTTAAGCAAGACTAAGTATTTGTAATTTGGAAGTGTGTTCTTCCTGTTTTATTTTCATGACATTTCATGGGACTGGAATTGTTTTTCCTTGTGATTGGGAGTTTTTATCACTACGGTGATTGGAAGTGGAATTGCGATTTTTCATATTTAGGAGGTGCCTAGGTAGAAGTTACATTGGGTAGGAATTAAGCGAGGAGTTTAAACAGGGGAATTTAGCTCCGAATTAATAATGCTAATAGTGGATTTCCTTCCTGCTTGGCAGCCCCCAGAGTAGGTGAATTTTCTACAAACTGAGTTAACAATTCATGTGTGTTCTTTCTTTTTTTGCAAGTTATACTTCTACTATGTTGTTATTTTGTTTTTTGTTCTGCCAGAAGATGTCATAACAGTTGTTGTGACATTGTGTGTTGTTGAGACATCAGTCTTGACTTCTGATATTGTGTGTGCCAGAAACTTCATTTGGCATCAAGAGCAGGCATCCTATTCTACTTACTGGGTGAGATTCAAGGATATATTTTCTGGAACTATGGAGAAAGAAAAAGTTTATAACAACAAACCACCCATGTTGGATGGTTCAAGCTATGACTGGTGAAAAGTTAGAATGATAGCTTTTCTGAAAGCTATGGACAATAAGGCTTGGAAGGCTATTTTGAAAGGATGGAAGAATCCTATGGTCAAGGATATTGACAAAGATGAGAAAGAGACTGGAACTGAAGCTATGAAACCTGAAGAAGATTGGAATGAAGATGATGATAAAGAAGCTATTGGAAATTCCAAGGCTTTAAATGCAACAATTGAGTTGATAAGAATGTGTTCAGGATGATTAATACATGTACTGTAGCCAAGGAAGCTTGGGAAATTCTCAAGAAAACTTATGAAGGCACCTCTAGAGTGAAGATTTTAAGACTTCAGCTTCTCAGTTCAAAATTCGAGAATTTGAGCATGGATGATGATGAGACAATTTGTTAGTTCTCTTGTTTTAGGATTGGCTTAATTTTTGTAATAACAAATAATAGCAGCAATAATGTAATGTAGAATAGGATGTATAAACTTGCTAAGAAGAACAAGTACAACAAGAAGTCCTATTACAATTTCAGAACATGTTGTGTTGAACTTTTTCAACAACTGGAACAACATGTCAAAGAAGATGTCTTGACATCGTGCCTGCTGAGATGGATTAATGAGATTCAGTTTGTTCTCAACATTGGCATAATATTCAGGAGAATATTATGCATCCTATGTGGCGCATATTTAAAGGTCCATAAAATTCAATCAAAAATCAAGGAGAATGAAGACTTTCTAAATAAGGAGATTATTTAGGAAAGTAAAGATTGAAGACCTTTCTTGGGGCAGAAGTTTTTGCAATTTGTTACAACTGATTTTCTATGATTGAAGGCCCAAAGCCAGTTGGGTAACAGGTTATAAATAGAATGGTTTGTAACCTAAAAAAACACGGCTCAAGATGTAGAATTATAAGGGTTTTGTCAAGGTAAACCTCCCGGGTTGTGGAAAGGTTACCATGTTCATCTCGAAGCCTGTAGGTAGGAGATGCATTATTCTTGGAGGAAGCTTTGAAGCAACTCTAGGATGTGTTAGGAGCAAAGCTAATAAACAGTGGAGTTTGGCTTAAATATTTAGCTAGGTTGTCATGGAAGTATGTCTTCCAAACTGTTTATCTGTGTGATCAGAATCTTGGTGAAGAGTCGTCTACGCAGTGACTGAGTTGTTGACTGCTAGACATCATTGTGATGATTGGAAGTGGGATGGAGATATTCCATATCTAGGGAGGACCTAGGTAGAAGGGTCATTGGGTAGTGATTAAGTGCGTAGATCGTCAATGGGTGTGTTGGCTGTAGGGTCTGCAAATTGATACTACTAATAGTGGACTTCATTCCTGGCTTGGTAGCCCCCATAGTAGGTGTTGTTGTACACTGAACTGGGTAAACAATTTTGGTGTGTTCTTTATCTTTTTAGTACTATTTTATCTTGCATGTGTGTTATGTCAGATCAGATGTCTTGACATCCTTATAAGACATCTGAGTTTGCTGTACCAGAATTTCAAATGGTATCAGAGCAAGCATCCTGTTCTGTTCTGGGTGAGATCCTGGGAAGATACTTTCTAGTCACGGGCAAGGAAGAAAGTATTTACTGAAAAGAGGCATGAACTTGGACAATTCATACTATTGTATGGATGATCTCTTGGCAAGGATCATTGGTTATATATGATAGGTAGTGTTCCTGGGTGTTTCCACCAGGCCTGCAGCTTAGTGGGAAGCTGCTGTTTGTAGGGTTTATTTTTTAATCCTAGGTTGCCATGCTTGTACTTGGATAGTGGTGTGTCTGAATATTGTTGAGGAGTTCATTATATTCCACTACATATAACCCTGAAAGTATGAGAAGGATAATAGGGTTGTTACCCTCAACATAATATATGCTGACATTTTCAACCGTATTAAAAGTGTCAAAGATACTTGAGATTTTCCTCAAGTCCACTAATAAATACATTTATCAATAAGGTTGATGAGAATCAATTGATCAATGATGCTCATATACATCTGCATATTGACTTTGAAGACTGTCAAGGATGGTGTGTTCCAAGAAGAAGGAACTGATGTTCTATGGGATGTTATGCAACTACTAGTTGAAGAACAAATGTTTTGGGTCCTGAACAAAAATATTATGAATACTTTTTGGAACCTACTACTGTTCTGGAAGAGGAGGCATTTGGTTTGTGCAGGTTGATTAGGACATGATCAACAATTTATCTACTCTATGTGTCAGGCTTATGAGAATATACAGGTTGAGCTCCATGCTCTTGAGAAGAACTCATAAAAGGAATCCCCACAAGACCCTTTATGTATATGAGATGAGCTCGTATCTGAAAGATCCTTCTGATCAAAGGAACCAGGCTCATGGAATCCTGTTTGTGACCATAGAACATATTATGTTTGAAGAGGAGTATTGTGATCTAACAACAATGTTTGATACTCCTGAGTGTTGTTTTGATTTCCCTTAAGGAAGAGAATTTGTAATTCTCTTTGTGTACCCTCAGAAGTTGTTGAAAAAGATCCCCTTGTCAAGGGTTGATATGATGCCAGATAAAATGTTGTGATATCTTTGAAGATGTTAAAATTTGAAGGGAATTGCTTTTGAAGAATCAAGGGAAACAAATGCTTTGTAAAGTCTTTTTTTTATGTCATTCCTAGTAGAGTCTGTTCCAGAGACCTAATAGAGGAAATTTCCTTTGTAGGTACAGACAATGGCATCCATTATCTCAAATTTAGACATGAGGTCTAAAGAAAAGCTTTTTGAGATGTGGCTCGTGCAATCCCCTGCATATGTTGATAGTCTAATCCTGAAGATTGATCAGTTGTTATTGGTTTGTTTCCTTGTGTTAACCCCCACAAGAGTTGATTATAAGTTACTATCGAAGTTACCCCCAAAACCATAGTAATAATTGACGATTTCGTATCTAATGTCGGGACATCATTTCTAGGTGTGTGCTTCCTCTAAAAAGGAATTTGTTGCGTAGATCATTAGGTGAGTATTGTTGTTTACCAGTGAAGTTCAAAGTTAGAATGTTTGATCATAATGGAGAAGAATACCAGTGTCTGACCAACTCTAGAATGTTAAAAGGATCGTCTTGTGTTGAACAATAAAGAAGAAGGATGTTAGTTCAAGTGTTGTAACATCTGTTGAAAAGGAGTATCATCTGCAGTTGTGTGTGTGGGCAAGTTTTTCCTCTGATGACAAATATCTTGTCAGGAGCTAAGTATTAGTCTGATCTCGTGAAGATGTGCATGTTACTGATGATAAAGACCTTGTCGGGAGCTGAGTACTTATCTGAGGTATGGATGCAAATCTACTATCTGAACTGATGATTCAGATATTGTTAAGAGTTTATAGTGTTCAGGTGGCTGTAGATGTAATCTTTTGTGATCTTCTCCTAAAAATACTATTAAGATTAATAATCTCTTTGGTTGATAAATCAAGAACTGAATTATTAGGATCTATAAAGAAAGGTTAATGTCCTAAATGATGTTGTAACATCATTTTGTAAAGGAAGGTTTGGGATTATGATTATGGAAGATTGAGGATCAACATGGTTTTCAAAAGAAGGAGTTCCGACTTTGTGGATTAGAAGATGCATATCCTGATCCTATCTTTAGTAGTATGCTTGGTGACTACATAACTACTATGTTGAAGACTTCACTAATACCAGCAATTGCTAGTGATTGATAGAGCAAAGGAATATGAAGGAGGTGGTTTTCCTTTGTTGCAAGTATGGTTAAAACAAGCTATTTGAGGGCTTGTGTTTATATGATGTCCAAGTATGTGTTCACAATATCTTGGCTATCCAAAGAGGCATGGATATTTGTGTTGCCATGTATAAGACATGACCTTGTAAAAGTATGAAGACCTAGAGTTGGTATATCAGATTCATGATGAGTTATTTTCACAAGAGTGTTGATATGTTTCAGTGAGTGTGTGAAGTCTCTTGTTTGCCTTCTGGTGTCCAAGTGTTCATCCTTAGCAGAAGCCTTGTTTGTCCATGATAGGGGGAGCTTAGAACTTATCTATGGTTATTGTTGTAGTAGTTATGCAACTTGCATGTAATTCAAGCTTGTGAAGATTACAGGAAACATGTTGTGACCTGTGGCTACTAGGTGTAGCTGTCTATGCTTCTGCTGAGTCTATGTGGTTCTAGTCAGGAGAAGCTAGTATACTCTGTTTTCTCTAAGGGTTGAGCTTAAGGTTAAGTCACTGGCCTAACCTGGAATGTTTTGGCTTCCATGATTGGATGTCTTGTCGAAGATTCAACAAGTATCACAGGTGTGAAGAAGAAAGCTGTCAGTTTTACCTAGTGTGAGAAGTTTACTTCAGAATATAGTGAGAGAATATTTCTGTTGCGTGGTTAATCTGAAGATGAGTCCTTGAGAGATCCTCTTGTGAGAATGGGGAGTTTATTAAATGGTGTTGTACCCCAAAATTTTCCCTCCCATATTTCTCAAAACATTTCAAGAAAGATCCTCAAGTTGCTCAAGGAAGTCCAAGGGTTGACCAGACAAGCTCTCTCCTAAGGCAATCTACCTCAAATTAGGGTTTCATATTGCATCAAGATACTTGAGCCCAAGGGATCCAAAATTCTCACCATTGTCCTAAAATGTTCTCAAGATCATCCATGTCAAGTTTCAAGCCTTGCAGAGGAAATTTGCTCAGTCAATTGCTCAAAGGCCTGAAAATTGTCTGTGCTGGGGAAAAAGTCAACTGTGGCACACATACAATTGATGACACATAAATATGTGATATTTCTGGCTTGATATACACCAAATATTTCTCATACTTTAGTTTAAATTAAATTATTTTATAAGTATTATGCAGGTATTTTTCTATTTTTGCAGATATGCATTAAGCCGAACACTTTTGAAGAAATGAAGAAAAAAGGGTGCAAAAACTAGCAAAAAGGCCTAAGGAGAAGAAAGGAGCCCAAAAGCCCATTACACATGTGAGCACGTGGCCCACAATTAGGAAGGCCTTGACGACCGTCAAGGAGACGTGACGAACGTCACGCGCCATGAAGACCAAGTGACTATCGTCACTTGAATGTGACGAACGTCACAGGCCATTACTCCACTTTCTTCTCATCCAACGGACATAAACGCGTTCAAGGGTTAATCCAACGACTTCCTACATTTTCTCACCCACTCAGTCAAAGGACCAACTAACGTGACAAATGAATGGCCTTATTATTTCTCGAATAAGGAAGTAAACTGTTACTACATTTTCGAGAACAACTGATCAAGCAAGACCTATAAATAGAGCCTTAGACCACAGTAGAAAGGGGTTCTTCTTTTTTGGCAAGAAAGTTTAGAGATTTTATTGAGCGAATATTCTTTTCAGCAACATTCTTTTCAGCATTATTTTATTTCCCAGTTATTTCTTTCCAGCATTATTCTTTTCAGTTTTATTTTCTTTTGTACAGTTAAATATATCCTCCGATCGAAGCAAAGCCTACAATTTGTGCAGGAGTTCTTCTGTCTTCAGATTTATTGCCAGGTTTATGTTTACAAATTCTTATTGCTTATTAATCGATATAATTATGTTTATTCGTGTTTGTCCTTTAAATTATTCTGCGATTTGGTTTAATATTATGTCAGGCTAGAAATCCTATACCGGTATGTAAAGTCAATCAACCGAGGGAACGAGTAACTTAGTCGGGATTATTTTTACTACGAAACTTTCTTTTCTGGCCTAAGTTACAATTTTTCAAACCATTAAATTGTTTTGTTACGGAAGTAAAAAAACAGATAGAGGTTAGGGTCAACAAAGCGGAAGTTTGAGATCTTTTAACTGGACAATAGTAATTAGGCATTGACTTAAAATACAGCGGAAGCACTTTAAAGTTAATTAAGATTTTGTTTAGTTTCCAAAAAGTGTTTTTAACTCCTGCGGGGTGGCGGAAGCGTACGTTAGGACTTAACTGCATAGCCTAGATCAACAAAACGACAGTGTGAGACGAGGGTTTTTAAACTAGATAAGTTTTACTGAAAGCTGTTTTGAAAATATAAAGACGCCCGACAGGTCGCTAGTTCCCGAGGTACGACTGTTGCATACTGGTAATTAAGCTCATTGATTATTAAAATCCAACTTAATTTAGTATTTAGTTTTCCCTACACCGCAAATCAAATATTCATTAGCTTTAGATTTGAGAAGTAACAATAGAAGACGGTAGATCGATTCATCAGTCTCTGTGGTTCGATATCTTTTAAAACTACTCGATAAGACTGTGCACTTGCAGTCCGAATCATTGGATACATAAGTACAAATCCCATGATCAAGTTTTTGGTGCCGTTGCCGGGGACTGATTTAAGTCGATATCGCTACTCTTTTGTTACGCAGTAGAGACTAGAGCAAAAACAAAAACTTCTCTCTTTCTTCTCTATTTCTTTTCTTTTCTTCTCTTATTTGTATGCCAAACACTCGTTCGCAAGGCAAGCCATTATACATACAAATCAACGATATCGAGCGTTATCTCAGACTTAGACGCCGCATTCAAGAGTATCATCTCTTGCATAACACTCAACCTCGTCAATCATTCGAACTGCCCATTTCTCCACCATCCAAAGAAATGGCTGCCAACCCTGCTCCGCGCCCACTCAAATCCTATGCCATACCCTCACAAGACGAACCACATAATAGCATTGATGCCCCTCCAATCGAGGCTAACAACTTTGAACTGAAACCCTCTTTGTTATCTGCTGTGCAACAGAACCAGTTCTCTGGTGGGTCGATGGAAGACCCTAACCTTCATCTATTAATATTTCTACAGTACGCAGATACAATCAAGAACAATAGGGTCAGTCAAGAGGCAATAAGACTTCGTCTTTTCCCTTTCTCTCTAAGAGACAGAGCAAGAGCTTGGCTCCAATCTCTACCCGCAAACTCAGTCACTACATGGGACGAACTGAAGAAAGTCTTTCTTGCGAGATATTTTCCACCAAGCAAAACAGCTATGCTAAGATCTCAGATAAGCGATTTTAGACAAAAGGAGAACGAATCCCTTTTCGATGCTTGGGAAAGGTACAAAGATCTGATGAGACTATGCCCACATCATGGCCTAGAAGAATGTTTGATTATCCACACCTTATATAATGGTCTCCTCTACAATACAAGATTAACAATAGACGCTGCCGCAGGTGGTGCACTTATGGACAAATCCTACACCGCTGCCTATGCTCTAATTGAAAGTATGGCCCAAAACCACTATCAGTGGGGAAGTGAAAGAGGACACGCAGACAAAGGTACTACAGAGAAAGCACCGACAAAAGGAGGAATGTATGAGATAAGCGACCTAGACAATGTCCACGCTAAGGTAGATGCCCTCACCCTAAATATTGATAATTTGACCACAATACCTCCAGCCACCGTGGCTGCTATAACTCCCAATTGCGAAATATGCGGAGTGCCTGGACATCTAGTTACTGAATGTAAGATCTTGGCAGGAACTCAAACTGACCAAGTGAATTATGCCCAAGGAAAACCTTACTCAAACACGTACAACCCTGGATGGAAAAATCACCCAAATTTCTCATATAAAAACCCCAATGCGTTGTATGCTCCGAACCAAGCACCTGCCATACCACTTGGATATCAGAAAGCCCCTGCAAATGCTCCTAGTGCACCTAGAAAATCAAACTTAGAACTGATGATGGAGAACTTCATAGCTACTCAAGCACAAACAAATAAAGACGCCCAAAATCAGAACATACATACTAATGAGCAGATAAAACAATTAGCAAACAAAATAGATGCTTTGGCCACCCACAATAAAATGTTAGAAACCCAAATCTCTCAAGTGGCTCAACAACAAGCACCTACAGCTGCACCGGCTGATACATTTCCCGGTCAACCACAACCTAACCCGAAGGGGCATGCTCATGCCATCATATTAAGGAGTGGAACCGAGTTAGACGGACCGCCCGACCCAAGACTGTCAAATCAAAGTATGTATCAAAGGGCTGAAACATCAACTGAGAAGGAGAATCAACCAGAGAAACCAGAGGTAGACGAAGAAGATAAAGGAGGAGAGGCCAAAGAAAAAGAAAAACCTTATGTGCCTCCACCGCCTTATAAACCCCAAATCCCTTTTCCTGGTAGATTAGCCAAACCTAAGAATGTAGGGCAATTTAAAAAATTCTTAGAACTTCTGAAACAACTTAATATAACAACTCCTTTCACATGAGCTATAACTCAAATGCCCTCCTATGCTAAATTCCTCAAGGAAATCTTATCTAACAAGAAAAAGCTAGAAGATGACGAAACAGTTACGCTTACAGCAGAATGTAGCGCGATTATCCAAAACAAGATGCCTCCTAAGTTGAAAGACCCCGGAAGTTTCTCTATACCATGCCATATAGGTAAGTTCGTCATAGACAAAGCCCTATGTGATTTAGGAGCTAGTATTAGCGTTATGCCTTTATCCATATGCAACAAACTGGAAATGGGTGAACTAAGACCGACAAAGATGTCTGTTCAATTAGCGGATCACTCCGTCAAATACCCAGTAGGAATCTTAGAAAATGTTCCTGTACGAATAGGCCAATTCTACATCCCTACAGATTTCATAATCATGGACATTAGAGAAGACGAAAGCACACCTATCATCTTAGGAAGACCATTCCTAGCTACCGCCAGAGCTATCATAGATGTAAAAAAGGGCAAATTAACCTTTGAAGTAGGTGAAGAGAAAGTCGAATTTATTCTGACACAATTCTTACAAGTGCCCGCCATAGATGACACATGTTATCTGGTGGACATCATGGACGAATGCGTAAGAGAAATTGAATGGGAACCAATACCTTGTTACGAAACCATGAAGATTCCCACACCTCTTATATTCGAAGATAACGAATGGTGTCCTGAATACCGAGACGACAATCTGAGTGAATGCTTAGCTCTAACACCCGATCACATGCCTTGTCCAAGAAAACCAGCATTGGATCTTAAGCCATTACCTAAGAGCCTCATATATGAATTCCTTGACACCGAGTTAAAATGACCTGTAATTGTCAATGCGGACTTAGGACAACATGAAACAGACAAATTATTACAAGTCTTAAGAAAATATCCCTCCGCCTTAGGATACAACATTAAAGATCTCAAAGGAATAATTCCTTCCATATGCATGCATCGTATTATGCTGGAAAATGACTGCAAATCTTCTAGAGAACATCAACGAAGAATTAACCCAATATGAAGCACTGTAGTTAAAGATGAAGTTAAAAAACTTTTGAACGCAGGAATCATATACCCAATCTCCGATAGTCAATGGGTAAGCCCAGTCCACTGTGTACCAAAGAAAGGTGGTATAACAGTAACAACAAACAAAGCAGGCGAAGCTGTAGCAGAATGAACTATAAGCGGAGCTAGAATGTGTATTGACTATAGGAAGCTAAATAAGGCCACTCAAAAGGACCATTTCCCACTACCATTCATAGATCAAATGCTTGAACGATTAGCTAAGCACTCACATTACTGTTATCTAGACGGTTACTCCGGATTCTTTCAAATCCCTATTCACCCCGATGACCAAGAGAAAATAACATTCACATGTCCTTATGGAACTTTCGCCTACCGACGAATGCCGTTTGGATTATGCAATGCTCCTGCCATGTTTCAGAGATGCATGATGGCAATCTTTGCTGATTTCATAGATAACATTATGGAGGTCTTTATGGACGACTTCTCTGTATATGGAGAGAGTTTTGAAGATTGTCTGGTGAATTTGGAAAAAGTTTTGGAGAGATGCGTAAAAGTTAACCTCGTTCTGAATTGGGAAAAGTGCCACTTTATGGTCAAACAAGGAATCGTACTAGGACACATTGTGTCTGAAAAGGGGATTGAAGTCGATAAAGCTAAGATTGAAGTCATAGAAAACTTGCAACCCCCTAAAACAGTAAGAGAAATACGCAGTTTCTTAGGACACGTCGGTTTCTACCGACGATTCATAAAAGATTTCTCGCAAATATCAAAACCTCTAACCACCCTCCTTATGAAAGACGTTGAATTTGATTTTGATGACAAATGCCTAAAAGCATTTAACCAACTAAAAACAGCTCTTGTATCCGCACCAATCATGCAACCACCTGATTGGAGACTTCCATTTGAAATCATGTGTGATGCGAGTGATTATGCCGTAGGTGCAGTCCTGGGACAACAAAGAGATAAGAAGCTTCATGAGATATATTATGCTAGTAGAACCTTGGACCCTGCACAGATGAATTACGCAACAATGGAAAAAG
Source organism: Vicia faba (assembly GCA_948472305.1). Classification (NCBI taxonomy): domain Eukaryota; kingdom Viridiplantae; phylum Streptophyta; class Magnoliopsida; order Fabales; family Fabaceae; genus Vicia; species Vicia faba. Next base: position 58,316 of record CATIWC010001967.1, read on the forward strand.
AACTTTTAGTCGTAGTCTTTGCACTAGACAAATTTAGCTCCTACCTAGTAGGCGCAAAAATAATCATCTATACAGACCACGCCGCTATTAGATATCTCTTAACCAAGCAAGACTCAAAGCCGAGACTTTTGAGATGGATTCTGCTTCTACAAGAGTTCGATTTAGAAATTAAAGACAAAAAAGGTACCGAGAACGTAGTAGCCGACCATTTATCTCGAATGGAACAACTGACACCAGAAGAAGTACCTATTAACGATGACTTCCCGTATGAACGTCTGTTAGCTCAGATGGACTTAGGAGATGCCAGCAAAGAACCACCTGAATCGAATCCAAATAAACTGCTTTTAGGACTTGACACACAAGCTGGTAACAATGATTCACGAGAGAGCCAAGACGAAATAAATAATGATATAAAAGAAGCCGTGGTCTCTGTCCGAACTAACCAAACCATACCATGGTACGCGGACATAGCAAACTACTTAGCTGCCAAAATCCTACCCCCTGATATGACTTATCAACAGAAGAAAAAATTCTTTCACGATTTGAAACATTACTTTTGGGATGAACCTCCGACGGTATTTTCCGACGATGCGTCCCCGAAAACGAAATTGAAAGCATTATTTCTCATTATCATGATGCCCCTTACGGAGGCCATGCAAACACATCAAAGACATGTGCCAAAATTTTGCAGTCTGGTTTCTACTGGCCAAATTTGTGGAAAGATGTGCACATAGCCATCCTAAACTGCGACCGATGCCAATGCACCGGAAATATATCCAGACGCGATGAGATGCCTCAGACTGGCATTCTACAAGTTGAAATCTTTGATGTATGGGGAATAGACTTCATGGGACCATTTCCATCCTCATTCGGGAACAAATATATACTCGTGGCTGTAGATTACGTTTCAAAATGGATTGAAGCAATAGCTTCTCCAACAAACGATACTAGAGTCGTGATTAAACTCTTTAAAACCATTATATTCCCAAGGTTTGGTGTACCAAAACAAGTTATAAGCGACGGTGGCTCCCACTTTATATCACGAATCTTTGATAAACTCCTAACCAAATATGGGGTGAAGCACCGCGTCGCAACACCATACCACCCCCAAACAAGCGGACAGGTGGAAGTCTCAAATAGAGAAATAAAACAAATATTGGAAAAAACTGTTGCCACGTCAAGAAAGGATTGGTCGGCTAAGTTACCTGACGCATTATGGGCCTACAGGACGGCATTCAAGACACCAATAGGTACAACACCCTTTAAACTCATCTATGGAAAATCATGCCACCTGCCAGTGGAAATTGAACACAAAGCTTACTGGGCAATTAAAACTTTAAACCTAAGCTACACTGCGGCAAGAGAGAAAAGAATCCTCGACATAAATGAATTAGAAGAACTAAGATTAGACGCATATGAAAATGCAAGGATCTACAAAGAAAGGACGAAAAAATGGCATGACAAACGAATCTCAAGGAAAGAATTCAATGAAGGAGATGTAGTTCTCCTATTCAACTCTCATCTGAAACTTTTCCCTGGAAAACTCCGTTCACGATGGTCTGGACCATCCGAAGTAACCAAAGTTTTCCCCAGTGGTGCCATAGAGATTAAAGGAAAATACATGAATCCATTCTTAGTAAATGGCCAACGCCTAAAGCATTATTACAACGTCGAAAATAAGGATTACACCGCGAGCTTAACGCTATTAGAGCTACCGCACGAATTTGGAAACTAATTCACGTCTAACAACATTGTCAAGCTAACGACATTAAACAAGCGCTGTGTGGGAGGCAAACCACAAGTTTTTTATTTATTATTATTTATTATCTCTCAAATATCTTTTTCTTTTACTTTTATTTTTTAGTTCTGCATTTTGATTTTCATTTTCCGATTTTTTTTCCTTTTCTTTCTTTCTCCCACAACATATTTTACTTATTTGCATTTTTCTTTTACAAATTTTAGTACCGACTCACAGGAACCTACAAGCTAAAATTAATGGATACTATCATTTTTGCCTCGGAGACCCAGCAGAGACGATATGAGATTCTGGCTCAGCGCCAGATGAGTATGACCATGTATGTGCATGATCCCACCTTGACAGCCTTAGGAATCAGGGAAAGTGTCTACTTCATGTTTAACCAGATAGGATGGGAGGGGTTCCTAGCCCATAAACACCCTACACACCAACGCCTCACCTTGGAGTTCTTGAGCTCCCTCATCTATAAACCCACACAAGGCTTAGGGCGTAGTAGAGGTCAGATGTCCTTTAGATTGTTCGGTTTCACCCACCAGTTTACAGTTTGCAGTCTAGCTGAGCTGCTAGGATTCCCTAGTTCTTTAGACGCCAACATGGAAACCCAGGCGGATGACTACCTCAACTTTGAGCTTAATCACTTTTGGAGAGACATAGCGGGCCAATATCCTGAGGACCCCGACCACCTTGATGCCACCGAGATTCATAACCCTGCGATTAGGTATTTCCATCACATTTTAGCTTTCACATTTTTTGGAAAACCTATTAATCGACTCTCGGTTTCTAGGGATGAGTTGTTCATCATTTACTGTGCTTTTCAGTCCAGACCAGTCATTGGCGCATCATTTATGATCGCCAACATATCATCTATAGCTCAGTGTACCCATGGCCCCATCTGTGTCAGCGGGCTAGTCACTATGATAGCTGAGGCCCTATCCCTACGGTCATCTCTGTCGCGCCTTACACCGTACGCCAGATATTATACCATGGACATCCCTTTTTGCTTTAACATTTATTTGATTGGTAACCTCAACCCACCTCACTTTTAGCTGCTTGTCCAAAATAACCCTATCTATTACTTCAAATTTCCTAGCCCCGAGCATACCAGTGTCTATACCAAGATAAATTGGCTATATCCCCTAGAGAAGACAGATGAACACGACCCTGAGAGGGAGGAGAGTGACCCATCCACACCCACATGTTACCACGATTATACACCCTTGGATTACCCTACACTACCCCTTGTTACCACAGCTGATGACATACCCATGCCTGATCATGCACATGCGATCAAGACTCTGCAGACAGATGTTACCACACTCCGAGGCGAGCTCGACACTGTTAAAGATAATGTTAGCACACTTCGGCGTGACTTCTTTCATTTCATGGACGTCGTCACGGAGCAGTTTGATCACATTTATCAACATCTGCACGCTTCTGCACCACCTCCCGGAGGCCCTCATGCTTGATAGTTTTTTTGTTTCTGAACCGCCCCAGTGAGGACACTGTTTGTTCTTAGTTTGGGGGGGTTTGTCATTATTATTATTATTCTCAAAACTCATTATGGTTTTATTATTTTCGAATAATTTATTACTTTCCGGTCCTAAAATTTCGTTTATTTATTCATCTATACATTTCATATCCATTTTATTTATTTTTATTTTAAAGTATTTATTTATTTATTTTCATACACAGTATGTATTCATTTTTTTTATACTGTGCAATTTCTATTATTATTTTCATTTGTTTCTAATTACTATTATTATTTTCATGTGTTTCTTATTTCTGTTACTATTTTCACTTGCTTACCATATCATTCTTCCAACTATACAATGAGCTACTATATCCCTTGCAATATACCTCTCAAAATTAAGATTAATGAATTAAATTAGTGGAGCACGCGGTCAAAGAGGTCAAAGAGACCAACGCATCACCTCACCCTGACGAACGTCAGGATGCATGTGACGAACGTCAGGGATTGTCTTTGACTCTGACGAGCGTCAGAGAGAACGTGACGGGCGGCAAGCATTGTCCCCCACACTTTTCATTTCCGTAACCGTTGGACAGCATTGATGCACGAAAATTTGTTTTAAAATCCAACCACCCCATTTACTCCACTCACCCATAACTTCCATAACCTCCCAATTTCAAAATTCTCCCATAAACACCATTAAATTTCTTACTCAACAAAACCATCTATATAAACCCCCCTTCCATCCTTAGTTTCATCACTACCACCCCCTTTCCATCTTTTTACCACAAATACATTTTTTCTATCAAGTTCAAAAATCATGGCCAACCAACCCGAACCCGACATGCGACATCTCGTGCTCCGAAAAGGAGAAGCTGGTGAGCTTCAAAAAGAGAGGTACATAAAATTCCATCATCGAGGGCTAACATCCACACGGTTCGTAGACAACAATTGCTTGCAAGAATTAGGCTTGCAACCTCATATGGAAGGCTTGCTGAATAAAGCTGGCCTAAGCTTTATTAGCACAATGAACACACCAACTTACGAAGCTCTCACGTTGGAATTCTTGAGTTCCTATGCATATCACACTCGAGACGATGCAGACGCACACCTAACGGGAGCCGCTCAATTTCGGATGTTCAACCGAGAGTACACACTCAACCATGAAATTTTGAGCGACATATTTCATTTTCCCCGAGGGAATAATGTGCAATATCGTATCCCCCCAGAATTGGATTGGAATGGAAGTGCATACGCACTATGGGAGAGAATAACCGGCGAACCTAATGTCACACCCGAAGCACGGTACGCCTCTCACATCCACAACCCGAACATCCGCTTCTTACACCGTGTTATGGCAAACACAATATTCGGAAGGGCAAACAACAACAAGGTAAACACTAAAGAATTGTATGCTCTTCACTGTACCTTTTCGCAAAACCTCCGTCTTAATCCCGTTACTTTAATGATGGCCCACATTCAAAACCTCGTTATAAGATACGGGACCACACCTTTTTGCATCGGAGGCATCGTCACCACCATCGCAGTTCACCTGAACTGGGGGGAAAGGATCCAACGCCTACCTCCGCTTCCAGCAGTTTATATGGACATTGATAACTGTAGAGCTGGTCGCCTGATCAAAGTACGAGAAGCTGAAGGGTACTATCTAATGGTTAAGAATGCAAGAGTTCATAGTGTGATCATGCCAAATCATAATCGTACTTACTTGGGTAATCCGGATAACTGGCTTTACAACCTGAACGCCCCAGAACCCAGAGGAAATGTGCAAGGAAATCAAGGTCAGGCCAACAACGCTGCCGCTGACGAAATCGAAGAAGAATTAGAGCAGCAAGAGCCCCAACCACAGCAAGCCAACAATCCCGCCACCATCGATGCAATATATGCCACAATAATGCAGCAAAACTAGCTATCCACTCAACGCCACCAGAGCCTCGAGACGCGCCAAATCGAGATGATGACTCTCATGCAACAAATGCAGAGAGACCAAAACGACTACGCTCGTAGGCACGATCAAAGTATGCTGGAATTCACCACAGGAATAACGGAAGATATGCGAGCCTTAACACTCCGTGTTGACGGATTGCATCATATCATATCCCAGAGAGATGGCGGCGAATCTTCCAGACATGGCGGGCAAGCACGTCGAAGAGCGAGGACACGTGGCCGATACCAAAGACAAGAGGAGGAAGAATTATTATCCAGTTTCCATTTCCCCTTTTCCGCTTCTATCAATACATTGAGGACAATGTATGATTCAAGTATGGGGGAGGAAGTATTTCCCTTTTCCTAAGTAATTTTTATTTTCTTTGTAATTTCCCTTCCGTTATCTCTAATTCAATAAAAATTTTTTTTATCAAGTTATCTATTGAAGCAATTTGTGTTGTTCTTTTAGACTCCCCTTTCTTTTTGAGCCCATAAAAAAAATTTTCTCTCATTCGACAAAGTAAATAGACTGCAAAATCTTTAATCATCAGGAATTCGGGCGAGATTAAGCAAAATTTCTACCGTCTAGACACTCTACAACCCCAGAGTATGATAGATCAGTTCAAGTACCTGTTGTTTCCAACACCCTGAGTTTAGTCTTTATAGTAACCTCGAGTAGTTTATATTAGCAGCCAGCACCATCTTAAACACAAACTACGCAGGGAGTCGATGAATATAAGTGGATGATATAATATTTCAGCAAAATGTTGCAAGGAAACACACCGATTAAATTGGACGATCCTCACCCGATCGCCTAATCCAAAGGATGTAAACCTTACAAAGTAACATGAAAATTCATTTGATGGATGGTTCAGGAGAATCTGGTACTGAACTCGGTAGGGCAGATTACGGTCTGATCCCCCGCATCGAACCATTGAATTAAAGGTTGCCACATTACTGTGCCAGAAACCTCTAAAGTTTAAAAGGATAATAACCACTAACCGACTGTTCTGCTATGTGCGTGTGAAGATATAGGGCTTAATGTGATTGCGCTAGAATGAAAAGGGCAAAACAAGACAAATACTCGAGGTAGGCTATGATAGGACCTGTAACTAGTTTACGTAAAATGGGACTGTCTAGCGTGGTCGACGTAGTAATGGAGCACGACTCAAGCCACCAATTTTATGACAAAAAAAACACAACACAACTATATATTAGTTGATCCGAGTCATAACCATGTTTAGAAAAACATTGTACTTAGCATTTGCTTGAGGACAAGCAAAGTTTAAGTATGGGGGAGTTTGATGACACACAAATATGTGATATTTCTGGCTTGATATACACCAAATATTTCTCATACTTTAGTTTAAATTAAATTATTTTATAAGTATTATGCAGGTATTTTTCTATTTTTGCAGATATGCATTAAGCCGAACACTTTTGAAGAACTGAAGAAAAAAGGGTGCAAAAACTAGCAAAAAGGCCTAAGGAGAAGAAAAGAGCCCAAAAGCCCATTACACATGTGAGCACGTGGCCCACAATTAGGAAGGCCTTGACGACCGTCAAGGAGACGTGACGAACGTCACGCGCCATGAAGACCAAGTGACTATCGTCACTTGAATGTGATGAACGTCACAGGCTATTACTCCACTTTCTTCTCATCCAACGGACAGAAACGCGTTCAAGGGTTAATCCAACGACTTCCTACATTTTCTCACCCACTCAGTCAAAGGACCAACGAACGTGACAAATGAATGTCCCTATTAATTCTCGAAGAAGGAAGTAAACTGTTACTACATTTTCGAGAACAACTGATCAAGCAAGACCTATAAATAGAGCCTTAGACCATAGTAGAAAGGGGTTCTTCTTTTTTGGCAAGAAAGTTTAGAGATTTTATTGAGCGGATATTCTTTTCAGCAGCATTCTTTTCAGCATTATTTTATTTCCCAGTTATTTCTTTCCAACATTATTCTTTTCAGTTTTATTTTCTTCTGTACGGTTAAATATATCCTCCGATCGAAGCAAAGCCTACAATTTGTGCAGGAGTGCTTCTGTCTTCATAGTTATTGCCAGGTTTATGTTTACAAATTCTTATTGCTTATTAATCGATATAATTATGTTTATTCGTGTTTGTCCTTTAAATTATTCTGAGATTTGGTTTAATATTATGTCAGGCTAGAAATCCTATACCGGTATGTAAAGTCAATCAACCGAGGGAACGAGTAACTTAGTCGGGATTATTTTTACTACGAAACTTTCTTTTCTGGCCTAAGTTACTATTTTTCAAATCATTAAATTGTTTTGTTACGGAAGTAAAAAAAACAGATAGAGGTTAGGGTCAACAAAGCGGAAGTTTGAGATCTTTTAACTGGACAATAGTAATTAGGCATTGGCTTAAAATACAGCGGATGCACTTTAAAGTTAATTAAGATTTTGTTTAGTTTCCAAAAAGTGTTTTTAACTCCTGCGGGATGGCGGAAGCGTACGTTAGGACTTAACTTCATAGCCTAGATCAACAAAACGACAGTGTGAGACGAGGGTTTTAAAACTAGATAAGTTTTACTGAAAGTTGTTTTAAAAATATAAAGACGCCCGATAGGTCGCTAGTTCCCGAGGTACGACTGTTGCATACTTGTAATTAAGCTCATTGATTATTAAAATCCAACTTAATTTAGTATTTAGTTTTCCCTACATCCCAAATCAAATATTCATTAGCTTTAGATTTGCGAAGTAACAATATAAGACGGTAGATTGATTCATCAGTCTCTGTGGTTCGATATCTTTTAAAACTACTCGATAAGACTGTGCACTTGCAGTCCGAATCATTGGATACATAAGTACAAATCCCACGATCAACAGTCAAACTTCAAGATTTTTGGTCAACATCCTCATTTTGAAGTATATTTCATCATTTGATCAAGGATTGATCATGATTCCCCAAGGGTTGCTCATAATTCATCAAGAACCAAAAGTTGCTAAATTAGGGTTTTGCAGGAAAAGTCAACTCAACTTTGACTAAGCATAACTTTCTCATACTTTATGAGAAATGAACCATCCAAAGCTCATTTTGAATAGTATGAAATTCCATACAATCCATCTTCATCTCCCAAGTTCAAAATATGCACTCACAAGAAGTTATGAATTTGGATATTATAGGTCATTTTGAAAAGTCAACAAAAACACCTTTTTTGTCAAAGCTTCATACATGAACATGGAATACCAAATTGATATGAGACCAAACGGGTTGCTTATAGAACATCTCAAGCTTTCTAAAAAGTCCAAGAACACCTTCAAAGAGTCAAAATTGAGGAAGTTATGCATTGGTAAAGTTGACACTTTTTGCAAATTTGTCAAAAGTCAACTATGCCTAAAATTGCAATTTTTTCTAAATGGGCCTAACTTTTTGCAATTGTCTTGAGTTGGTAGCATGGTCCACGAGCCCTAGCTCTTGTCACTTGTATTTATCTTATTTTTATCATTTATTTTTATTTTTATTTGAATTAAATCAATTTTAATCAAAACAAATCATGAAAAAATCTAAAACATTGAAACCTCAAGATACTGTGCATGTTTCATGTCTTATATCCAGTTGGCAAGGGATTGAATTCGTACAAGGCCTTTGTGTGCATAAAAAGATTGAGTTTAACCTATTTTTAGAAATATTTTCAAGTGAATCAAATCCAAATCAAAAGCAATAATGGATAAAGATTGAGATCATGTTTCCAACCCTAATTAATTCCTCAGTATATAGGGAGCATTTGCAGACAAAAATCAGAAGCTTTGGAGGCGTGAGAATTCAGAACCAAATTTGAAAAAGTCAAAGAAAAGTGCAGACTCGATTTCACACTTCCAAGCAATTACAGGGCTTCCTGACCATCCCATTCGCTTCTTGGGAGTGCAAGCAAGCAGAACCAATCGGAAACAAGCGCGCTAGTGCCCAGAATTCGTTCCCACGACTCCCATGGTTTGCCCATATTTCCAAAACTGAATCTTGTTATTCTTGCACATTCATCACATTCTAATCACATATTCTTGGTCACCATCTTGTTTGTAAGATATTGGTACTGTTTAATTGCATTTACAACGCAGGAACTGCCATATGCCATAGCTAGGGTTTACAAGCTCGTTTTGGGGTTTCTAAATCTAGGCAAAATTGGGCCATGATTAAGGTACCATGAAGTTCGTGAGACTGAGACGAATGGATTGGTACCATCACCATTGATTTATTGTGCTTGTACATGATTTTTGAAATACACAGGTTTATACCTACGATGAATGTCTGTTGGTAAAATTCTGTTGTCTAAGACAACGGATCCTTGGAGAAGAAGATGTCGTGGCAAGCAACCACTCGTCCATTTGAATTTCCGCGCGAATTTATCTTTATTTCGCCTGTTTATAATATAATGATTATTGTTTGTTTTATATACAAGAAACAAAGCCAGCGCAGTTGGTTACAAGGTGAGTGTAAAAGTCATCAGGGCCTGGGTTCGAATCCCAGGTCCCCCCTATTATTTCTTGTTATTTTCCTCCAGGTAATCCAGCGTGCACACATGCCAAGGGATCATCATGTGCCCTCAGGATCCAGCCATGGGATCTCCAGATGGCCAAATCTAAAGGCCATCAAATGAAGGAGCATCATAGGCCTGGTCAAAGCAATGCATGGGATTCAGGAAGTCAACGTGGACCTTCTTTTAGGGCCCAGATTGCTAGCAATGCACCCCCCTCCAAATTACTTTTTCAGGCCCAATTCTTCTTCTTTTTCTTTTTATATCTTTCTTAATTAATTAATTTATTTATTTCACTAACACAAATTAATTTTCTTTTTATCAAAAAAATCAAAAATAATATTTTCATCCAATTAGATTTAGGTTTATTTTTTTATCAAAAAAAATTAATTAATTAAATTAGGTTATTTAACTTTAGGTAACATTAATTATTTTGTAAATAAATTAAAAACAATTAGAAAATTAGGGTTTTAGTTTAATTTAATTCTTATTTTCTTTTTCTAAAAAAAATAATAACCAAAAACACAAAAATAGGTTAAATTTAATTATTTCCTTTAATTAATTTAATTAACTAATTAATTTTGTATTTTATTTGAAAACCTAATTCTTTTTTCTTAAAAAATAATTAAAAACAACAAAAACAATTTTTCTTTCAATTAGATTAGATGGGGTCAAAACCCTAGTTCTCTCTCGTTCAAAATTTCATCGCGCGCGCTTTATCTTATTTTGCCATATTGATGTAATTGCTCACAAGTTGTAATAGATTAATTAGGACCTTTTACTTTCATTTAGCGTTTTTTAAGGGTTTGTTTTTGGCTATGTAAATACCCGAAGCCTTGTAATAGCGTAGCTTATTTTTCGCACTTTAAATTCCGCAAATGTTAAACTGTTAGATGTATGAATAATAGGGATGCATGACAAGAATGTATGATTAACTTTAAAACAGTTAGATAACCCTAAATATGCAAAGATAAATAACTTGAAATTGAATCACTCGCACATGCGCACTCCTAGGGTACACTCTCACTTCAGTTGCCTTCGGTAAACGGTCATTATGTATAGGATGCTTTAGTGGTTGCTCTCTTGTCTAAACAGAAGATCAAAGTCCCGTTCGAAAAAGTTGCCTCGGATACGTTGCCTCGAATATTGATCTTAAGACATTAGGGTTATTACTAAGACGTCCTAACATTGCTTTGGTGACCGTATGTCCCTTTCGAATTGACCCTTAAAACTCCAACGATGGTGCTACCTACTCGCTAATAGTAGGATAGCGCTGTCTAAAGGAAACAAACATAGAACAATTCTCTTTTTCGAGTAGGTAGATTAGCTCTTAAGTACTTGCTCAATCCAAACAAACTTTTCCGCACTTAGACTCATTTCAAACAAAGCTTTCAAAAACACTTCGTAACACTCTTGAAGACAGAAGCAAGGGTTAAATCGAAGTCAAAAACTTTTTCAAATCAAACACACACAAGCAATTTTGAAAATGATGAGCAAGTACCTAAGAGCCCATGGAAAACCACAGATAGAAAGGGTGCTAATACCTTCCCTTTCTATAATCTACCCCTCGTACTCAAAATCTCGAAAAAAGGAATTTTTCTGTCTTTTGTCCTTTCCAGTTGGATAAAATAAAAGCTGGTGGCGACTCTTGCTTATCGCGACATTTTGCGAACACAAACGCAAAACTTAAGCCAGCATTTCAAAACAGTCCGGTTCTTGCCACCGTATCACAGTACCGTATCACAGAACTGGTACTTTGTGCGCCATACAGCCTCCAAGAGCCACCAATTCTAATGCCTCCAGTTGAAGGAAGACCTTTGATCTTATAATTGACAGCGCTGGATAATTCAATGGGGTGCGTGCTGGGGCAGCATGACGAGTCTGGCCGAAAAGAGCATGCTATTTACTACCTTAGCAAAAAGTTTACCGACTGTGAGACCTGATACTCACTGCTTGAGAAAACTTGATGCGTTTTGGCATGGGCTGCTCGCCGGCTGAGACAGTATATGCTGACTCACACTACCCTATTGATATAAAAAATGGATCCAATCAAGTACATCTTCGAAAAGCCTTCCTTGTCCGGAAAATAGCAAGATGGCAGATGATTTTAACCGAGTATGATATCCAATACACAACCCAAAAAGCAATCAAGGGGAGTGTGTTGGCGGATCATTTGGCACATCAGGTCGTGGATGATTACCAATCCATGAATTTCGAGTTCCCGGATAAGAACATCAAGAAGATTGTGCAGAAGATAATGGTGACCTACAAAGATTGGCACGAGATGTTACCATTCGCTCTTCATGGGTACCGAACCTCAGCGCGGACTTCAACAGGGGAAACACCTACTGTTTGGTGTATGGCATGGAAGCAGTCTTACCCATTGAGGTCCAGATACCCTCTCTTCGGATTATGAAGGATGCAGGTTTGAGCAAGGACGACTGGATCCAGACCCGGCTTGATCAGCTGAACTTAATCGACGAAAAGAGACTTATTGCTATTTGTCATGGTCAGACATATCAAAAGCGGATGATCAAGGCATTTAACAAGAAAGTTAGACGACAAGAATATCAAGTCGGGGATCTGGTGATCAAGCGTATCATACTGCCACAAGGTGATCCCATGGGCAAATGGACCCCTACGTATGAAGGGCCATTTGTGGTTAAGAACATTTTCTCATGAGGAGCTTTGATTCTAACCACCATGGATGGTGACGACCTCCATCACCCCGTCAATGCAGACATAGTAAAAAAATACTACGCATAATCAAAGACCCGCTAGGTTGACTGGCCTAGGCAAAAATAAGGGCTTCCCGGCGAACCAAAAGGGTTCGGGTAAAAATAAGGGATGAAAATGAAAAAAATTGTACACCCGGCAAGTCGAAAACCTGAAAAGGCGGCTTGGGCAAAAAAGGGTATCCTCGGGGGCTGAAAACCCGAAAGGGCGGTCCAAGCAAAAATTAGGGATTAAAGCGTAACACTATGTCTCATTGGATCATCTTGCAACCAGACTTCGGTATCAACTATCAAGCTCGGACGACACAAATCAGTCTGATTCACCTTCAACCAAGTAGCAAAGTGATGAGACTCTCGAAGATATAAAGGCAATAGCAGAGTTGGAACCCAGTGGGATTGATCACATAGCTGTTTTTCTTTGTTTTTCACGAATTGTATAACTTCTATCATTCGGCGGCGTTCTCTTACTAGGACGTCAGCCTCTTGTACAAAAACGCCTATTTACAGGCCAACTTCAAAATCAATACAATTCATTTTCACAAAGAAATTTCAAATTGTTTTTCTTTTTCTGTTTTGTTTTGCAAGAACGTCCAATGTTCATTTTTGATATATGCATTTGACAATAATTGTTGCTCATAAATATTTACATGCGAAACAAAAGACGATTACTCGTAATATCAGAAACAGGGGCAAACAAGAAATGTCCAAACCTTATAGTTGCTTTGTCCACCAGGTATAGGGATAGACCTAGCTGGAGAATAAGACTAAAGGTACATTCACTCCCCGCAAAGCAAAAGGTATCTAAAAATAGTGATTCTCCCCAAGCAGAGTTTATTTATCACCAACAAAGGAAGATTATCCCCAACGGAGTTTATTTCTTCCACGAGCAGAAACCCAATCCCCGACAGAGTTTTTTATCGCCAGCAGCGGTAATTCATCCCCAGCCGAGGTTATTCCTCCAAATCAACAGATCCTCTAACAAAGCATCTCTTCCCTAAAGAGTCATTTTCTCGTCAGTCTATTCTCCAACATGAGTATTCTCACAATCGTCTTCATTCACTATCCCCAGCGGAAACGAAAAATTCAACTTCTTGCACTCTCCAGCAGCAATCCGGGATTTATTTTCCCCAGCTAGAGAACATCATAAAAATATTGCATGTCCATACATCATGACATATGCATACGCATCATACAACACAGTCTCATTTATTTTGAGAACATCATCGCTTGATACATGTCATGCATTACATACGACTAACCTTTACCTTTCAGGAAGGATACAATCAAATTCTCACAAAGTTCAAGTTATGAAGCCCGGATCCGACCGGATAGTATCTTGATTTCTACAGCATATTGTGAAGCCCAGAGAATGACCGGATAATAGTATTAAACACCGTGAAGCCTGGATTCGACCAGATAGTGGTTTATCTTTAATCTATGAAGCCCGGATTACGACCGGATAATAGTTTAATCCCCAACAAGCCGTGAAGCCCGGATTACGACCGGATAGCAGCTCAACAATTATTGTGAAGCCTGGATTATGACCAGATAGCAATACAAGTACCATGAAGCCTGGATTACGACCAGATAGTGGTACATCATAAACACAAGCCGTGAAGCCCGGATTACGACCGGATAACAGCTCAGCAAGATATTGTGAAGCCTGGATTATGACCAGATAACAATACTAATTTCTGTGAAGCCTGGATTACAACCAGATAGTAGCCAAAGACACTACGAAGCTTGGATTACGACCAGATAGTGGTTTATCTTTAACACAAGCCGTGAAGCCCGGATTACGACCGGATAACAGCTCAACAAGTTATTGTGAAGCCTAGATTACGACCAGATAGCAATACAAATTTCTTTGAAGCCTGGATTACGACCAGATAGCAGCCAAAGACACCATGAAGCCTGGATTATGACCAGATAATGGTTTATCTTTAATACAAGTTATGAAGCCCGGATTCGACCAGATAGTATCTTGATTTCTCCGAACACCATGAAGTCTGGATTCTACCAGATAATGGATTGAGACATCGCGAAGCCTGGATTACGACCAGATAGCGGTAAAAAGCACTGAAGCCTGGATTACGACCAGATAACAGTGAGGGGCACTGTGAAGCTTGGATTACGACCAAGTAGCAATTTACCCGACCAATTACTATGAAGCCCGGATTCGACCGAATATTAGTAGGCCCAAAGTCAAATGGGAAGCCCGAATGCGACCGGATAACCACTTGATTTCTTTTGAAGCCTGGATTACGACAAGATAAGAAGTAAGGTATTGTGAAGTCTGGATTACGACCAGATAGCAGTACAGAACCCCATGACGCCTGGATTCGACCAGATAATGGTATAAAGTATCGTGAAGCCTGGATTACGACCAGATAACGATAAAAGGACTGAAGCCTGGATTACGACCAGATAACAGTACAAGACACTGCGAAACTTGGATTTCGACCACATAGCAGTTTACCTGGAAAAATACTAAGAAGCCCAGAGTCGACCGGATATTAGTAGGCCCAAAGTCAAATGGGAAGCCCGAATGCGACCAGATAACCACTTGATTTCTTCTGAAGCCTGGATTACGACCAGATAAGAAGTAAGGTATTATGAAGCCTGGATTACGACCAGATAGCAGTACAGAACACCATGAAGCCTGGATTCGACCAGATAATGGTATAAAGTATCGTGAAGCCTGGATTACGACTAGATAACAATAAAAGGACTGAAGCCTGGATTACGACCAAATAACAGTACAAGACACTGCGAAGCTTGGATTTCGACCAAATAGAAGTTTACCTGGATAAATACTAAGAAGCCCGGAGTCGACTGGATATTAGTATGCCCTAAGTTCAAGTTGAAGCCCAGATGCGACCGGATAACAACTCATTTCATTCTGAAGCCTGGATTACGACTAGATAAGAAGCGAGAAATTGTGAAGCCCAGATGCGACCGGATAGCTAGTTTAATCTCATCTCCCCAGTAAGTCACTGTAAAGCCTGGATTACGACAAGATAGCAGTCAGTCTTATCACTACAAAGCCTGGATCACGACTAGATAGTAGTTCATTTTCACCTCTTCGACTAAGAGACGATTCCCCAATAGAATAACGGATGACCGAAGCTCCTAAAATTCTATTTTCTCCCAAGACAGAGATCAACACTCCCCAGCGTAGTCTTCCTCAACAACAGATATACTGGCTCTCGCTAAGGAATCTCTTATGCGATCGACACTCCTTCGGATGGCATCTTTAAGCCCATCTTCTGTCATCATTTTCCAAATGGCATCTGTAAGCCCATTCTCGACACCGCAAGACAAATACCACTTCATGTGAGTGCAAATTTCTGTGCACTCTAGTGTTCAATCGTCTTCCACCTTCAGATCATGAAAGGCAGAAAAGCCAATCTACATCCTCAGGTTTAAGAAGATTGAACAGGAGCAGCTGTTGTACCCCCAAAATCTTCACTCCCATATTTCTCAAAACATGTCAAGAAAGATCCTCAAGTTTCTCAAGGAAGTCCAAGGGTTGACCAGACAAGCTCTCTCCTAAGGCAGTCTACCTCAAATTAGGGTTTCATATTGCATCAAGATACTTGAGTCCAAGGGATCCCAAAGCATCAAGATACTTGAGTCCAAGGGATCACAAATTCTCACCATTGTCCTAATATGTTCTCAAGATCATCCATGTGAATTTTCAAGCCCTGCAGAGAAAGTTTGCCCAGTCAATTGCTCAAGGGCCTGAAAATCGACTATGCTAGGGCAAAAGTCAACTGTAGCCCACATACAGTCAAACTTCAAGATTTTTGGTCAATATCCTCATTTTTGAGTATATTTCATCATTTTATCAAGGGTTGATCATGATTCATCAAGGATTGTTCATAATTCATCAAGAACCAAAAGTTGCTAAATTAGGGTTTTGTAGGAAAAGTCAACTCAACTTTGACCAAGCATAACTTTCTCATACTTTATGAGAAATGACTCATCCAAAGCTCATTTTGAAGGGGATGCAATGATCTACAATCCATCTTAAGCTCCCAAGTTCAAAATATGCACTCACAAGAAGTTATGAATTTGGACATTTTAGGTCATTTTGAAAAGTCAACAAAAACACTTTTTTTGTCAAAGCTTCATACATGAACATGGAATACCAAATTGAGATGAGACCAAAAGGGTTTCTTATAGAACATCTCAAGCTTTCTAAAAAGTCAAAGAACACCTTCAAAGAGTCAAAATTGAGGAAGTTATGCATTGGTGAAGTTGACCCTTTTTGCAAAATTATCAAAAGTCAAATATGCCTCAAATTGCAATTTTTACTAAATGGGCCTAACTTTTTGCACTTGTTTTGAGTTGGTAGCATGGTCCACGAGCCCTAGCCCTTCCCAATTGTCTTTATCTTATTATTATTATTTATTTTGATTTTTATTTGAATTAAATCAATTTAAATCAAAACAAATCATGAAAAAAATCTAAAACATTGAAACCTCAAGATATTGTGCATGTTTCAGGTCTTATATCCAGTTGGCAAGTGATTGAATTCGTGCAAGGCCTTTATGTGCATAAAAAGATTGTGTTTGACCTATTTTTAGAAAGATTTTCAAGTGAATCAAATCCAAATCAAAAGCAATAATGGAGAAAGATTGAGATCATGTTTTCAACCCTAATTCATTCCTTAGTATATAGGGAACAATTGCAGACCTAAAAGAAGGGGTTAGAGAGGCGCACAAAGTCAGAAAAAACTTGAAAAAATCAAAGAAAAGTGGGGGTTTAATTTTTCACTTCCAGGCATTCTCAAGACCCTCTAGCCATCTCAATCGCTTCCTGGGATCACAAGCAAGCGATACCAACCAAGAACAGGGATTTTCCAGTGCAAAAACTCAATGTAAGTGATACGCGGTTTGCCATATTTTTCAGAATCGAATCTTGCTATTCCAGCATATTCATCATGTTTTAACAGTATATTCTTGTTCATTAACACATTTGAAAGCTATCTATACCATTTAATTTCGTTTTTGTGGATTGTATCAAGATTCGCCATTGCTAGGTTTTGTTGGCTCGATTTGGGATTTTTGTGTACAAGTGAAATTAGCCCTCAAGAAGGGCACCATCGTGCTCAGCAGGCCAAGACGAATCAATTCATGGCTTTAGATTTTATTTATCTTGCTTGTGCTTGATTTTGAGAAATCACAGGGTTTGTAGTGACGGACGTTGTCCGTAGGTAAAGGTCTTCAAACGTTTTAGCCACAGAGAGAGGACAGGGATGATGGCGTGGCATCACCCTACTCGTCTATTTGAATTTCCGCGCGAATTTATTTGTATTTCGCTTGTTTATAATATAATGGTTGTTGTTTATGTTACATACAACTAACACGCGCGACTCAGTTGGTAGTCAGGTGATGGAGAATGCTTTAGGGCCTGGGTTCAAATCCCAGGTCCCCCCTATTATTTCTTGTTATTTTCCTTCAGGTAATCCAGCATGCATACAAGGCCAAAGGATCACCATATGCCCTCAGGATCTAACCCTTGGATCTCCAGATGGCCAAATTTAAAGGCCATTAGATGAAGGAGCACCAAAGGCCTTAGTCAATGCAATGCATGGGATCCAGCAAGTCAACATGGATCAATTCTTCTTGGGCCCAAGATTTGCTTTTAACACCTCACCAAATCAATTTTTCAGGCCCAACTTTCTTTTCTCTATTCCTTTATATTTCTTTTATTTAATTCATTTAGTTATTTTTATTCACATAAAAAATAATTATTTTTTATAAAAAAAAATGACAAAAATATTTTCATCCAATTAGATTTAGGATATTTATTTTTTATACAAAAATTAATTTAATTTCTATTTTATTTTTTCTTAAAAAATAACCAAAAATACAAAAATAGGCCATGAAAATTATTTTCTTTAATTAATTTAATTACTAATTAATTTTGTATTTAATTTAAAAACCTTGTTCTTTTTCTTAAAAATAATTGAAAACAACAAAAAGTGATGTTTCTTTCGATTAGGTTAGACGGGGTCAAAACCCTAATTCTCTCTCGTTCTTAACTCATCGCGCGCGCTTTTTTATATTATTTTTACGATATTGATGTAATTGCTCACAAGTTGTAATAGATTAATTAGGACCTTTTACTTTCGTATTATCGTTTTTTTAAGGGTTTGTTTTTGGCTATGTAAATACCCGAAGCCTTGTAATAGCGTAGCTTTACTTTCCACACTTTAAATTCCGCAAAATATTAACTGTTAGATGTATGGATATTTGGGATGCATGACAAGAATGTATGATTAACTTTAAAACAGTTAGCTAACCCTAAATATGCAAAGATAAATAACTTGAAATTGAATCACTCGCACATGCACACTCCTAGGGTACACTCCCACTTCGGTTGCCTTCGGTAAACGGTCATTAAGTATAGGATGCTTTAGTGGTCGCTCTCTTGTCTAAACAGAAGATCAAAGTCCCGTTCAGAAAAGTTGCCTCGGAAAGGTTGCCTCAGATACGTTGCCTCGAATATTAATCTTAAGACATTAGGGTTATTACTAAGACGTCCTAACATTGCTTTGGTGATCGTACGTCCCTTTGGAAATTGACCCTTAAAACTCCAACGGTGGTGCTACCTACTCGCTAATAGTAGGATAGTGTTGTCTAAAGGAAACAAACATAGAACAATTCTCTTTTTCGAGTAGGTAGATTAGCTCTTAAGTACTTGCTCAATCCAAACAAAATTTTCCGCACTTAGACTCTTTTCAAACAAAGCTTTCAAAAACACTTCGTAACACTCTTGAAGACAGAAGTAATGGTTAAATCGAAGTCAAAAACTTTTTCAAATCAAACACACACAAGCAATTTTGAAAATGATGAGCAAGTACCTAAGAGCCCGTGGAAAACCACAGATAAAAAGGGTGCTAATACCTTCCCTTTCTATAATCTACCCCCCGTACTCAAAATCTCGAAAAAAGGAATTTTTCTGTGCTTTTGTCCTTTCCAGTTGGATAAAATAAAAGTCGGTGGCGACTCTTGCTTACCGCGACATTTTGCTAACACAAACGCAAAACGCAAACCAGCATTTCAAAACAGTCCGGTTCTGCACATTTAAGGTTAGCTAACCGTTTTAAAGTTAATCATGCATTCTTGTCATGCATTCCTAATATTCATACATCTAACAGTTTAATATTTGCGGAATTTGAAAGTGCGGAAAGTAAAGCTACGCTATTACAAGGCTTCGGATATTTACATAGCCAAAAACAAACCCTTAAAAAAAACGATAAATGAAAGTAAAAGGTCCTAATTAATCTATTACAACTTGTGAGCAATTACATCAATATTGTAAAAACAATAATAAAGCGCGCGCGATGAAATTTAGAACGAGAGAAAACTAGGGTTTTGACCCCGTCTAACCTAATTGAAAGAAACAATTATTTTTGTTGTTTTTTGATTATTTTTAAAAAAAGAATTATGTTTTCAAATTAAATTCAAAATTAATTAAAGAAAATGACTAAATTTAACCTATTTTGGGTTTTTTGGTTATTTTAAGAAAAAAGAAAATATGATTAAGTTAGAAACAAAAACCCTAATTGTTCTAATTTATTTTAATTTATTTTACAAAAAGAAATTAAAGTTACCTAAAATTAAATAACCTAATTCAATTAATTTTGTATAAAAAATAAATATCCTAAATCTAATTGGATGAAAATGTTTTTTTTGCGATTTTTTGATAAAAAAAAATAATTAATTTGTGAGTAAAAAAAAAGTTAATAAAGAAAAATATAAAAACAAAAGAGAGGAAATTTGGGCCTGGTTGTGAATAATTGGGAGGTGTAGATAGCAATTATGGCCCAAGAAGCAATTGATCCATGTTGACTTGCTGGATCCCCTGCCATGCGTTGATTAGGTCACATGATAGGTCCTTCAATGACGGCCTTCAGATCTGGCCATCTGGAGATCCAAAGGTTGGATCCTGAGGGCATATGGTGATCCTTTGGCCTTGTATGCGCGCTGGATTACCTGAAGGAAAATAACAAGAAATAATAGGGGGGACCTGGGATTCGAACCCAGGCCCCAAAGCATTCTCCATCACCTGGCTACCAACTGAGTGGCGCGTGTTAGTTGTATGTAACATAAACAACAATCATTATATTATAAACAAGCGAAATAAAAAGAAATTCGCGCGGAAATTCAAATGGACGAGTAGGGTGATGCCACGCCATCATCCCTGTCCTCTCTCCGTGGATAAAAGGTTTGAAGACCTTTACCTACGGACAACGTCCATCACTACAAACCCTGTGATTTCTCAAAATCAAGCACAAGCAAGATAAATAAAATCTAAAGCCATGAATTGATTCGGCTTGGCCTACTGAGCATGATGGTGCCCTTCTTGAGGGCTAATTTCACTTGTACACAAAAATCTCAAATCGAGCCAACAAAACCTAGCAATGGTGAATCTTGATACAGTCCACAAAAACGAAATTAAATGGTATAGATAGCTTGCAAATGTGTTAGTGAACATGAATATACTGTTAAAACATGATGAATATGCAGGAATAACAAGATTCAATTCTGAAAAATATGGCAAACCGCGTATCATTTACATTGAGTTTTTGCACTGGAAAATCCCTGTTCTTGGTTGGTATCGCTTGCTTGTGATCCCAGGAAGCGATTGGGATGGCTAGAGGGTCTTGAGAATGCCTGGAAGTGCAAAATTGAACCACCACTTTTCTTTGGTTTTTTCAAGTTTTTTCTGACTTTGTGCGCCTCTCTATTTTCTTTTTTTCTCAAAAATAACCAAAAATACAAAAATCGGCCATGAAAATTATTTTCTTTAATTAATTTAATTACTAATTAATTTTGTATTTAATTTAAAAACCTTTTTTCTTTTTTTATTAAAAAATAATTAAAAACAACAAAAACAATTTTTCTTTCGAACGCAAAATGCAAACCAGCATTTCAAAACAGTCCGGTTCTGACCACCGTATCACAGAACTGGCGACTCTGCTGGGGAAATATAAGTGGGGTATACCTTAGGATTAGTTCATCATAATTGCTTCTATTGTTTGATTTGATTGATTTATCTTTGCGGGCTTTGTATTGGGAGTTACTATAGATCCTAACCCGGATTTGGGGAACACCTTTTAGGTAAGTAGCAATAAACTGTGAGGGAATTGTACGACATAGACCAATACGATTGAAGTAGTAGCTACGTTGATGTGGCACATTAGTTGGTACCAGTATCCCTTGTGGAGGAACAAGGAGAGTACGGGGCTGCTATATGGGTCGTTAAGCATCAACTGGCCTTAGAACCTATAGTTGACCAACTTGGCCATAGGAAGTAGTAACATAGCCGACCTCGACATAGAGCTGGGAACTGGTTGATACTCGATATTACACTCATTGAGACCATACTCTCGAGATAGTTCCGGCCGCAAGAAAAGATTGTGTGAGCTGAAACCATGACCGATGGAGGATGGTCAGTGATATTGAGAACCTCTAGAACCCAGTTACTATTATTAGGACAGGTGAACCAACTGAAATTCAAGAGGGTAATACCTAGACCCCATGCAAGCCTGAAAATTAAGGGTTATTGTGTGACTTGTTTGCCTTTACCATGTCTGCTACCTGCTATACCTGTTGTGTGTTTTATCATGACATCATGCATCATAACATAGCATGCATATTTCATTAGACTAACCGTTTCAAAGACCAAGGGGATTTATCTTTGTTCTGTCTTGTAGATCATGACTTCCATGCGCACACACACCATCCGAGTTAACTTCGTGCAAATACCTGCTCAGCTCAAAGATTTAGTCTCAAAAGTTCCAGATACTTCTTCATTTGTTAGAAGACATGGTCATCTCCTTAGTTTGGTCACTTCAAAGTTGGATGAGAAGATGATGAGCGTCTTTTTCCAGTTCTTTGATCTGGTGCATCATTGTTTTACCTTCCCATATTATCAGCTAGTTCCCACTTTGGAGGAGTTTTCTGATTTATTAGGCATATCCATCCTTGAGCAAACGCCCTACACAGGTTTGGAAGAAACTCCTAGACCAGAGGACATTGCATTAGCTTTACACTTGAAAAAGGCTGATGTAATGTCTAATTGGGAGACACGGAGCGGGGTTAAAGGTTTCTTGGCCAAGTTTCTAATGGATCAAGCTCAACTATTCTGGGACAGTTTGGACTTTCAAGCTTTTGAAGACATCTTGGCTCTCCTCATCTACGGCTTGGTTCTTTTCTCGAATCCAGATTCCTTCATAGATGTGGATGCGGTCAAGATCTTCTTGTCTCGTAATCCAGTACCTACTCTTCTGGGTGATATTCTACATGCTCTCTATACTCGTACTATGCGAAGAAGGGGGACCCTCATGTGTTGTATGCCGCTGTTGGTGAGGTGGTTTATTTCGCACCTCCCTAAGTCTGTATTAAAGAATGAGGAAGGTGTAGGTTGGGCTTACAGAATCATGTCCCTCGCCCATACGGACATCCTTTGGAGTTCTAAGGATATGGAAAGAGTAGCTATCATTAATCAATATGGGGAATACCCTAATGTTCCGTTGCTAGGAATTAGAGGAGGTATAACTTACAGTCCTTGTTTGGCTTTACGACAGTTTGGGCGCGCTCGGAGAGACGGTCCCCATGAATTGCTTCTTACAGATATTGTCTTTGACTATAAGGAGGACGTTAAAGAACATCGTCGCAGGTTTATACGAGCTTGGGGAAGAGTGAACAGGTCTGACCCTCAAGAGCTAGGACTAAAGACTTCTCTCCCTATGCAACCTTATCTCCAGTGGGATCGAGCCCGTTCTCAAAAGCTGGGGAGGCCTTATGAAGCTATTTTACCGGTGATTGTAGAGCATACTAACGAAGAAGGTGTTCCTTATACGATCCTCCATCCCTATATGCCTACTGATCTTGGGGCATTAAAGAGATCCTGGATTTAGCTAAAGGAGGAGTGGGATACCTACAGGGAGAAGTATCAGGAGTAGGAGAGGAAGATCTTGAAGCTCACAAGGCAGCTTGAGAATGAAAGGACGATCAACGACTATGTCAGCACGAATGGAAAGCGACCATGGGATTTCTGATTTCTGCTTGTTTCTAGTTTAGATTTATTTTCAGTCTATTTCTTTTGTAACGCCTCAAATGCATTGTTAAACATTTTTACAAGTTTGAATATAATAAAGTTTGTTTATTTCTTGGTTCACAAATTTAAATCTCCCAAAATCTTTGAAATCATTTCATACGCATTCCATTATCATGCACCTCATCACAGGTACCATTACAGGTTTCTCATCTTCTTCGCTGTTTATTTCAGCACGCACGAAATGTATTCTGAAATACCTACTGATCAAGCCATCAATGCTCTTCAAGCACAGAATGCTCAATTCAAAGAAATGTTCCTGAACTTGGCCAAAGGGCAGCAGGATTTGAAGACTCTCATCCTAAAAGAGAAGAAAAAGAAGAAGAATAAGGTGGTCCTCCTAAATATGGGTCACAGATTTGGGAATAGGTTGCGACATGAAGCTGATCTGTCTCATTCATCTAGAGGAGGAGAGAATCAAGAGAAAGGAAAGGGTCCTAGTCCTCTGGTCTCTGATAATGACACTGATTTTGATGAAGAACAGTATCCTCCTGCTGAGGATAGGTATAAGCAACTCGAAGATTGGCTGAGTGCAATGGAGATTCAGAAGATACCCGGTTTGGACTTCGGAGATCTGGGACTAGCATCTAGGGTGGTGATCCCTCACAAGTTTAAAGGTCCTGTCTTTGCTAAGTATGATGGAGTATCTTGTCCAAAGCTCCACCTCCGCTCGTACGTCAGGAAAATTCAGCCCTACACCGCTGATAGAAACCAGTGGGTTCATTTCTTTCAAGATAGTCTGTCAGGGACTCAACTTGAATGGTTCTATCAATTTGAGAGAGCTAATGTTTGAAACTGGGAGGACCTTGCTGCTGCTTCTTACAAGCAATACCAGTATAACACCGACCTTGCTCCCACACGTACTCAGCTTCAGGGTATGTCTATGGGTACAGGCAAAGGCTTTAAGGACTATGCTCAGAAATGGAGAGATCTAGCTGGGAGAGTCCAACCCCCTCTTTTTGATAGGGAGTTGGTGGATATGTTTCTTGGGACTCTGTCTGGTCCATTTTTCAACCATTTGATCGGCAGTTCATCGTCTGGGTTCACTGAATTGATTTTGACTGGGGAGAGGGTAAAAGCTGGTATCAAAAGTGGTAAGATACAGAAAGGTGCTTCATCAAGTACAGAAAAGAAGCCTTTCAGAAAAGAAGCTAGTGCAGTTTACAACTCAAGGAGCCAAAACCGACCTAAACGCCGCCAAGCGGTTAATGCAGTAATAATATCAAAACCCCATGTTGCCTCACAACGCGACAATCAACAAAGAGTAGAGAGACCGCAAAGACAGTATACTCGGCTCAGTATGGCCTTATCTCAAATTTTACCGCAGTTATTGAAGACCAACCTGATCACTCTGAGGGAATCCCCGAAGAATCCCAACACCACATCTCCGGTGTATAACCCAAACGTCCGCTGCGACTATCACTCCGATAGCCCAGGGCATGATACAAACAACTGCTGGGCCTTGAGGAATAAGGTGCAAGATTTGATTGAAGCTAAAGAAATCGAATTTGACGCTCAGGAAAAGCCCAATGTCATAACTGCACCCATGCCCAGGCATGATCAGGGAGTGAATGCAATTAAGGATGATGAAGAAGAGTCAGATATTGACAGCTGGATTTACCCGACTACCAACAGTGGATTGAACAATTGGATGGCAAAGGACTTCGTGCCAGTTTCTTTTATTACACAGTAATAGACTTTTGTTTTGAAATTTGTAACAGGCAATTTGAAACTTTGCGGCCCGGTGGCTTGCCCGAGGCACCTTGGCTTTGTTTGTGAGGGTTTAATATTTGTCACTTCCATATATCATCAATAAAGCATTGGACGTTTTCTTGCATTACAAATTTTGCGCTCCTTGTTTTTCTTTTCTATCTTGCACTTTATTAAAACAGCTATTGTCTTACACACGCTCACGTATCATAATAATCCACATCCACTCTGGATCCCATTGATAACGACTCTGCTACTACCAGTTATGACTTTGAAAATCCGATCAACCAAGCCAAGGACGAAGGTGAGGATGATTGTGAAGTGCCAGGGGAACTTGCTAGACTGTTACTACATGAAGAGAGGGCCATACAGCCTCAAAGAGCCACCAATTCTGATGCCTCCAGTTGAAGGAAGACCTTTGATCTTATAATTGACAACGCTGGATAATTCAATAGGGTGCGTGCTGGGGCAGCATGACGAGTCTTGCCGAAAAGAGCATGTTATTTACTACCTTAGCAAAAATTTTACTGACTGTGAGACCTGATACTCACTGCTTGAGAAAACTTGTTGCGCTTTGGCATGGGCTGCTCGTCGGCTGAGACAGTATATGCTGACTCACACTACCCTATTGATATAAAAAATGGATCCAATCAAGTACATCTTCGAAAAGCCTGCCTTGTCCGGAAAATAGCAAGATGGCAGATGATTTTAACCGAGTATGATATCCAATACACAACCTAAAAAGCAATCAAGGGGAGTGTGTTGGCGAATCATTTGTCACATTAGGCCGTGGATGATTACCAATCCATGAATTTTGAGTTCCCGGATAAGAACATCAAGAAGATTGTGCAAAATATGACAGTGACATGCAAAGATTGGCACAATATGTTACCGTTTGCTCTTCATGGGTACCGAACCTCAACGCGAACTTCAACAGGGGAAACACCTTACTCTTTGGTGTACATCATGGAAGAAGTCTTACCCATTGAAGTTCAGATACCCTCTCTTCGGATTATGAAGGATATAGGTTTGAGCGAGGACGACTGGATCCAGACCTGGCTTGATCAGCTGAACTTAATCGACGAAAAGAGACTTACTTCTATTTGTCATGGTCATATGTATCAAAAGCGAATGATCAAGGCATTTAACAAGAAAGTTAGACGACAAGAATATCAAGTAGGGGATCTGGTGATCAAACACATCATACTGCCACAAGGTGATCCTAGGGGAAAATGGACCCCTACGTAGGAAGGGCCATTTGTGGTTAAGAACATTTTCTTAGGAGGAGGTATGATTCTAACCACCATGGATGGTGACGACCTTCCTCACCCCGTCAATGCAGACATAGTGAAAAAATACTATGCATAATCAAATACCCGCTAGGTTGACTGGCCTAGGAAAAAATAAGGGCTTTCCGGCGTACCAAAAGGGTTCGGGTAAAATAAGGGATGAAAATGAAAAAAATTGTACACCCAACAAGTCGAAAACCTGAAAAGGCGGCTTGGGAAAAAAAGGGTATCCCGGTGGACCGAAAACCCGAAAGGGCGGTCCAGGATAAAATTAGGGATTAAAGTGTAACACTATGTCTCATTGGATCATCTTGCAACCAGACTTCGGTATCAACTATCAAGCTCGGACGACACCAATCAGTCTGATTCACCTTCAACCAAGTAGCAAAGTGATGAGACTCTCGAAGATATAAAGGCAATAGCAGAGTTGGAACCCAGTGGGATCGTTCACATAGCTGTTTTTCTTTGTTTTTCACGAACTGTATAACTTCTATCATTTGGCGGTGTTCTCTTACTAGGACGTCAGCCTCTTGTACAAAAACGCCTATTTACATGACAACTTCAAAATCAATACAATTCATTTTCACAAAGAAATTTCAATTTTTTTTTCTTTTTCTGTTTTGTTTTGCAAGAACGTCCAATGTTCATTTTTGATATATACATTTGACAATAATTGCTTCTCATAAATATTTACATGCGAAACAAAAGACGATGCCTTGTAATATCAGAAACAGGGGAAAACAAGAAATGTCCAAACCTTATAGTTTCTCTGTCCACCAGGTATAGGGATAGACCTAGTTGGAGAATAAGACTAAAGGTACATTCACTCCCCGCAGAGCAATAGGTATCTAAAAATAGTGATTCTCCCCAACCAGAGTTTATTTATCACCAACAAAGGAAGATTATCCCCAATAGAGTTTATTTCTTCCACGAGCAGAAACCCAATCCCCGACAGAGTTCTTTATCACCAGCAGCGGTAATTCATCCCCAGCCGAGGTTATTCCTCTGAATCAACAGATCCTCTAACAGAGCATCTCTTCCCCATAGAATCATTTTCTCGTCAGTCTATTCTCCAGCAGGAGTATTCTCACAATCGTCTTCATTCACTATCCCCAGCGGAAACGAAGAATTCAACTTCTTGCACTCTCCAGCAGCAATCCGGGATTTATTTTCCCCAGCTAGAGAACATCATAAAAATATTGCATGTCCATACATCATGACATATGCATACGCATCATACAACACAGTCTCATTTATTTTGAGAACATCATCGCTTGATACATGACATGCATTACATACAACTAACATTTACCTTTCAGGAAGGATACAATCAAATTCTCACAAAGTTCAGGTTATGAAGCCCGGATCCGACCAGATAGTATCTTGATTTCTACAGCATATTGTGAAGCTCAGAGAACGACCGGATAACAGTATTAAACACCACGAAGCCTAGATTCGACCAGATAGTGGTTTTTCTTTAAGCTGTGAAGCCCGGATTACGACCGAATAATAGTTTAATCCCCAACAAGCCGTGAAGCCCGGATTACGACCGGATAGCAGCTCAACAAATATTGTGAAGCCTAGATTACGACCAGATAGCAATACAAGTACCATGAAGCCTGGATTACGACCAGATAGTGGTACATCATAAACACAAGCTGTGAAGCCTGGATTACGACCGGATAACAGCTCAGCAAGTTATTATGAAGCCTGGATTACGACCAGATACCAATACTAATTTTTGTGAAGCCTGGATTACGACCAGATAGCAGCCAAAGACACCATTAAGCCTGAATTACGACCAGATAGTGGTTTATCTTTAATACAAGTTATGAAGCCCGGATTCGACCTGATAGTATCTTGATTTCTCCGAACACCATGAAGTCTGGATTCGACTATATAATGGTATGAGACACCGTGAAGCCTGGATTACGACCAGATAGCGATAAAAAGCACCGAAGCCTGGATTACAACCAGATAACAGTGAGGGACACTGTGAAGCTTGGATTACGACCAAATAGCAGTTTACCCGACCAATTACTATGAAGCCCGAATCCGATCGGATATTAGTAGGCTCAAAGTCAAATTGAAAGCCCGGAGGTGACCGGATAACCACTTGATTTCTTCTGAAGCCTGGATTACGATCAGATAAGAAGTAAGATATTGTGAAGCCTGGATCACGACCAGATAGCAGTACAGGACACCATGAAGCCTGGATTCGACCAGATAATGGTATAAAGCATCGTGAAGCCTAGATTACGACCAGATAACGATAAAAGGACTGAAGCCCTGATTACGACCAGATAACAATACAAGACACTTCGAAGCTTGGATTTCGACCAAATAACAGTTTACTTGGACAATTACTAAGAAGCCCGGAGTCGACTGGATATTAGTATGCCCTAAATTCAAGTTGAAGCCCGGATGCAACCGGATAACAACTCATTTCCTTCTGAAGCCTGTATTACGACCAGATAAGAATCGAGAAATTGCGAAGCCCGGATCACTACCGGATAGCAAGTTTAATCTCATCTCCCCAATAAGTCACTGTAAAGCCTGGATTACGACCAGATAACAGTCGGTCTTATCACTATGAAGCCTGGATCACGACTAGATAGTAGTTCATTTTCACCTCCTCGACTAAGAGACGATTCCCCAGTAGAATAACGAACGACTGAAGCTCCTAAAATTCTATTTCTCCCAAGACAGAGATCAACACTCCCCAGCGTAGTCTTCCTCAACAACAGGTATACAGACTCTCGCTAAGGAATCTCTTATGCGATCGACACTCCTTCGGATGGCATCTTTAATCCCATCTTCCGTCATCAATTTCCAAAATGGCATCTATAAGCCCATTCCCGATATCGCAATACAGATACCACTTCAAGCGAGTGCAAATTTCTGGGCACTCTAGTTTTCAATCCTCTTCCACCTTCGGATCACGAAAGGAAAACAAGACAATCTACATCCTCAAGTTTAAGAAGATTGAACAGGGGCAGATGTTGTACCTCAAAATTTTCCCTCCCATATTTCTCAAAACATTTCAAGAAAGATCCTCAAGTTGCTCAAGGAAGTCCAAGGGTTGACCAGACAAGCTCTCTCTTAAGTCAGTCTATCTCAAATTAGGGTTTCATATTGCATCAATATAATTGAGTCCAAGGGATCCCAAATGCTAACCATTGTCCTAAAATGTTCTCAAGATCATCCATGTCAAGTTTCAAGCCTTGCAGAGGAAATTTGCTCAGTCAATTGCTCAAAGGCCTGAAAATCGACTATGCTAGGGCAAAAGTCAACTGTGGCCCACATACAGTAAAAACTTCAAGATTTTTTGTCAACATCCTCATTTTGAAGTATATTTCATAATTTTATCAAGTATTGATCATGATTCCCCAAGGGTTGCTCATAATTCATCAAGAACCAAAAGTTGCTAAATTAGGGTTTTGTAGGAAAAGTCAACTCAACTTTGACCAAGCATAACTTTCTCATACTTTATGATAAATGACCCATCCAAAGCTAATTTTTAATAGAATGAAATTCACTACAATCCATCTTCATCTCCAAAGTTCAAAATATGCATTCACAAGAAGTTATGAATTTGGACATTATAGGTCATTTTGAAAAGTCAACAAAAACACTTTTTTTGTCAAAGCTTCATACATGAACATCGAATATCAAATTGAGATGAGACCAAAAGGGTTGCTTAGAGGACATCTCAATATTTCTAAAAAGTCAAAGAACACCTTCAAAGAGTCAAAATTGAGGAAGTTATGCATTGGTGAAGTTGACCCTTTTTGCAAAATTGTCAAAAGTCAACTATGCCTAAAATTGCAATTTTTGCTAAATGGGCCTAACTTTTTGCAATTGTCTTGAGTTGGTAGCATGGTCCATGATCCCTAGCTCTTGTCACTTGTATTTATCTTATTTTTATTATATATTTTGATTTTTATTTGAATTAAATCAATTTTAATCAAAACAAATCATGAAAAAATCTAAAACATTGAAATATTGGTATTGAATCTTTTCAAGATATTGGTACTGAATCTTTTCAAGATCATGGTCCACGGTTTGCCCATATTTCCAAAACTGAATCTTGTTATTCTTGCACATTCATCACATTCTAATCACATATTCTTGTTCACCATCTTGTTTGCAAGATATTGGTACTGTTTAATTGCATTTACAATGCAGGAACTGCCATATGCCATAGCTAGGGTTTACAAGCTCGTTTTGGGGTTTCTCAATCTAGGAAAAATTGGGCCATGATTAAGGTACCATGAAGTTCGTGAGACTGAGACGAATGGATTGGTACCATCACCATTGATTTATTGTGCTTGTACATGATTTTTGAAATAGACAGGTTTATACCTACGATGAATGTCCGTTGGTAAAAGTATGTTGTCTAAGACAACAGATCCTTAGAGAAGAAGATGTCGTGGCAAGCAACCACTTGTCCATTTGAATTTCCGCGCGAATTTCTCTTTATTTTGCTTGTTTATAATATAATGATTATTGTTTGTTTTATATACAAGAAACAAAGCCAGCACAGTTGGTTACAAGGTGAGTGTGAAAGGCATCAGGGCCTGGGTTCGAATCCCAGGTCCCCCTATTATTTCTTGTTATTTTCCTCCAGGTAATCCAGCGTGCACATAGGCCAAGGGATCATCATGTGCCCTCAGGATCCAGCCATGGGATCTCCAGATGGCCAGATCTAAAGGCCATCAGATGAAGGAGCATCATAGGCCTGGTCAAAGCAATGCATGGAATTCAGGAAGTCAACGTGGACCTTCTTTTAGGGCCCAGATTGCTAGCAATGCACCCCCTCCAAATTACTTTTTCAGGCCCAATTCTTCTTCTTTTTCTTTTTATATCTTTCTTAATTAATTTATTTATTTATTTCACTAACACAAATTAATTTTCTTTTTATCAAAAAAATCACAAATAATATTTTCATCCAATTAGATTTAGGTTTATTTTTTTATCAAAAAAAATTAATTAATTAAATTAGGTTATTTAACTTTAGGCAACTTTAATTATTTTGTAAATAAATTAAAAACAATTAGAAAATTAGGGTTTTAGTTTAATTTAATTCTTATTTTCTTTTTCTAAAAAAATAATAATAACCTAAAACACAAAAAAAAGGTTAAATTTAATAATTTTCTTTAATTAATTTAATTAATTAATTAATTTTGTAATTTATTTGAAAACCTAATTCTTTTTTCTTAAAAAATAATTAAAAACAACAGAAACAATTTTTCTTTCAATTAGGTTAGATGGGGTCAAAACCCTAGTTCTCTCTCGTTCTAAATTTCATCGCGCACCGCTTTATCTTATTTTTTCCATATTGATGTAATTGCTCACAAGTTATAATAGATTAATTAGGCCTTTTTACTTTCATTTATCATTTTTTAAGGGTTTGTTTTTGGCTATGTAAATACCCGAAGCCTTGTAATAGCGTAGCTTATTTTCCGCACTTTAAATTCCGCAAATGTTAAACTGTTAGATGTATGAATAATAGGGATGCATGACAAGAATGTATGATTAACTTTAAAACGGTTAGCTAACCCTAAATATGCAAAGATAAATAACTTGAAATTGAATCACTCGCACATGCGCACTCCTAGGGTACACTCCCACTTCGGTTGCCTTCGGTAAACGGTTATTAAGTATAGGATGCTTTAGTGGTTGCTCTCTTGTCTAAACAGAAGATCAAAGTCCCGTTTGGAAAAGTTGCCTCGGAAAGGTTGCCTCGGATACGTTGCCTCGAATATTGATCTTAAGACATTAGGGTAATTACTAAGACGTCCTAACATTGCTTTGGTGACCGTACGTCCCTTTCGAATTGACCCTTAAAACTCCAACGATGGTGCTACCTACTCGCTAATAGTAGGATAGCGTTGTCTAAAGGAAACAAACATATAATAATTCTATTTTTCGAGTAGGTAGATTAGCTCTTAAGTACTTGCTCAATCCAAACAAACTTTTCCGCACTTACACTCTTTTCAAACAAAACTTTCAAAAACACTTCATAACACTCTTGAAGACAGAAGCAAGGGTTAAATCGAAGTCAAAAACTTTTTCAAATCAAACACACACAAGCAATTTTGAAAATGATGAGCAAGTACCTAAGAGCCTATGGAAAACCACGGATAGAAAGGGTGCTAATACCTTCCCTTTCTATAATCTACCCCCCCCCCCCCCCCCCCCCCCCCCCCCCCCGTACTCAAAATCTCGAAAAAAGGAATTTTTCCGTGCTTTTGTCCTTTCCAGTTGGATAAAATAAAAGTCGGTGGCGACTCTTGCTTACCATGACATTTTGCAAACACAAACACAAAACGCAAACTAGCATTTCAAAACAGTCTGGTTCTGACCACCGTATCACAAATGGCATGGATGGAAATAAGTCCCTTAGATGATGTTTCTAGAACCAAAGAAGATAAGCTTTGTGGTAATGTTGCTGATGTCTCAAATGATGTTGGAACATCATTTTTGATGATAGTCTATTAAAGATACTTGGAACTATGAATCTCAATATTCAAACTCCACACTCATTAATGGAAGTTCTGTCTATGGTGTTGAATAAGGAGATTCTAATTGAAGGAGGAGTATACTGAAGTAATGTATAACTACTATCTTGGTTTGAAGAATTTACTACTGCCAGTAAATACTAGTAATGTGCAGAAGGAGGATTTAATCAGCACATTGGTTAAGGGGTACTCCTTCTGCTGGAGAGTCTAAATCTTAGTAAAGCTTTTAAGCACACTAAGAAATGGTTGGAAGTTGGTTTCAGACTATGGTTGCATGAAATCTTAGCCATCCAAAGAGTCATGATAATATGTGTGAAGGTGCAAGGGCATGAATCAGAGGAGGAGTCAGTTGACTAATTAGTTTGTTTGGAGCTTGTGCATATAGAGTTATTGCCCTACAATGAAGATGATGTTGGATGACATGCTGAGACATGTTGCTACAAGATGTAGCTATTTATGTCCTTATGAGTCTCTGAAGACTATAGCCAAATGTTTCTATAGTATACCATCCTTCTCCAAGAGGATGTGTTGGTTCTGCGAGAATTTATTTTTCTCTACAACAGTGAATGGGATAAAGAAGACTATCCTGCTGATTGTTAGGAGATGTCACATCCTCTGCCAAGAGTATAAAGAAGAAGACTATGTATAGTCCCCCAAAGCCCTAGAGTAAAGCAGTTCTCCCTCTAACAAAAGAAAAAGTAAGAACTGATAGATCCTCAGATGATGATAAGGATGATGTCCAGGACATCTCTCCTTTGAAGAAGACTGCAAGTAAGAAGCTTTCTGTCAGGGTTCCTGATGCTCCACTTGACAACATTTCCTTCTATTCTATTGGAAATGCTGAAAAGTGGAAATATGTGTTTCAAAGAAACATTTCCCTTGAAAGAGAATTGGGAGCAGGTGCATTGGAGTGCAAAGAGATTATGGAGCTGGTTTCTTTTGATGAATTGTGCTGATCACAGAAGTAATAAATATAAGAAGGTGTTTGTGTTGAATTATCTCGGCGGGTCTGAAGATGATTACTGTGAGTTGGAAGTGACTGATAATCAGGTGTGCAAAGCCATTACTGCAAACCAGACTGTAAAGCATGCAGGAACCTGTGCATCGGCTGTGTGTTCTAATGGGAGATTCTTAAAGGATTTCTATATATAATGAGTCCTTTAAATGATTGATCAAGAACCAGTTTTATTAGGTTCTCTATTATGGATTTGGTGTACCACATGATGTCTTAACATCATGATTATTGATGGTTGTTTTGTTTAATGCTTGTGATTGTTCATGTGAAGTTGGAAGCTTAAGCATTATTGTGAGAAGTGGCATTTCTAACTATGTGGATTAGAATATGGAGAGTCTAATCCTGTCTACAGTAGCATGCTTGTTGAATGCAATTACTACCTTGTTGAAGACTCCACTAGTATTAGCAGCTACTAGTGGATATAAAGGCTGAAGGCTACTGACAGATACTGAGGTCTGAGCAGAGCATCTTGAAGTGGTATTTTTTTGCTGCAAGTCACTCCAGAAAAGGTTTGGTGATCTGGATATTAGTAAAGCTTTTAAGCAAACTAAAAGTTTTTAGAGTTTGGGAGTGACTTCACACCTAGTATGCATGACATCTTGCCTATTCAAAAGGTCATGATACAGAGTGTGGTTATGAAAAGACAATGATTGAATGTGTCCTTGTGTTGTGAAGAAGTCAGGGTTCCTGGAAGTATTCTCAAGGAGTGAGAATATCTGACTCTGGTTTGACTCTACTGAGGGAGTCAAGGTTCAACATATGCATGAAGTGTTGAAGTTTCTCATCTAGTGCACAAGTCTTCATCTTCAGCTGGAGCATTAGTTACTCATAACAAAGGGAGTCATGTGGATATTTGTAAATTGTTTCTACAATGATACATGTATTATCAAGCCATAATACTGTTCACTTTTGTAAAGGTTCTATGAGGAAATGATGTCGAAACAACATGTTGTGACATTATGAAGTTATGGATAAACTTAACAAGACATGGTTGTTTCTAACTATGAGAAGCTTGGTGAAGATCAGAAGTTCACATATCTCTTAGAAATTTAATGGGAAGTATGGGAGAATTTATTTTTCTCTATAGATTTCAAAAAGACTCCTTGAGGGTCTATGTTATGAAGAGGTGTCACAAATTTGATATTTTGATATCTTAGTATATGTCACTAAGTCTAAGTGAAAGAAGAACACTTAGAATCCAGTATGAACGGGTGGATAATCTGGTGAAGCATCCCTAATTGGTGGGAGAAGATGTATTGATCACTGAAATAAAAAGACAATGTTTGAATAAGTGTCAGGACATTATACAGGACATGTTCCTGCATGGTCAACTTAGGGTGGAGTGGCCTATGTGTTCAAACACGTGGCTATAAACAGGGGGAGAAAAATTTGTCTGACTGTACATGTGTATGTACAGGAAGTAACTATAGCATGCAAAGCCATTATGGACGGTGCACATTGATACTTGAAGTTTTCTCCTCAAATATCGTTTCTTTTGACCAAGTTTGGTGCTACAACCTAGGATCGTTACTTTCCAAGTGAAAATCCCAGTTATTTATAAATATTTTTTCGTATCTCTGTAACCTCGTGAGCTCCTTGAGTCCATAATTCTTATGGCTTTTATTCGCGTTTGGATAAGTTGTGCTTGGGTCTGGTATTGTGAAGGTCTCATTTGCCAAGTTTTGGCTAAAAAAGGGGAGATGAAAGGTGAATTAGCTCAGATGCTTCTGATTCCACAAGTGGTTATTATTCATGTTCACAGATGTCAAAATAAGATGTCAAGTGGGTTATTATTTGTGACATACGTTTGTGACCTGTGATATGAGTTATGAACACAGTTGTGACCTGTGTTCTGAGTTATCAGGGGCGGTGATTTATTTGGTCTTAAGGAGTTATTGAGAGTTCTCTTACTCCACCATTGGTCTTCTATGTTTAGAAGATGTTCCTGCATTGAGGGGGAGTACAAGTTGTCTTCTACTATCTTCTTCCTCGTGTGCATTAACCAAACTTCAGGACTTTCCTTCCTTTTATCCTGAAACTGATGTTCGTTGGTGCTGATGCAATTGAGTTCTTCAGAGTGCTACAAAGGAGATGTCTAACAAGATGATGAGACATCATTTTAAACTGAAGATCTATTATTGTGTGCAATAGATTTTGAATTGCTGCAAATTGTTTTTTACATTATTTGTTTTAGCCAATATTTGCCAAAGGGGGAGATTGTTAGTTCTCTTGTTTTAGGATTGGCTTAATTTTTGTAAAAAAAATAATAGTAGCAATAATGTAATGTAAAATAGGATGTATAAACTTGCTAAGAAGAACAGGTACAATAAGAAATCCTATTACAATGTCAGAACATGTTGTGTTGAACTTTTTCGACGACTGGAACAACATGTCGAAGAAGATGTCTTGACATCGCGCCTGCTGAGCTGGATTAATGGGATTCAGTTTGTTCTCAACATTGGCAGAATATTCAGGAGAATATTATGCATCCTATGAGGCGCGTATTTAAAGGTCCAGAAAATTCAATCAGAAATCAAGGATAATGAAGACTTTCTAAATAAGGAGATTACTTAGGAAAGTAAAGATTGAAGACCTTTCTTGGGGCAGAAGTTTCTGCAGTTTGTTACAGCTGATTTGCTGTGATTGAAGGCCCAAAACCAGTTGGGTAATAGGTTATAAATAGAAGGGTTTGTAACCTAAAAAACACGGCTCAAGATGTAGAATTCTAAGGGTTTTGTCAAGGTAAACCTCCCGATTTTGGAAAGGTTATCAGGTTCATCTCGAAGCCTGTAGGTAAGAGATGCATTGTTCTTGGAGGAAGCTTTGAAGCAACTCCAGGATGTGTTAGGAGCAAAGCTAAAAAATAGTGGAGTTTGGCTTATAGACTTAGCTAGCTTGTTATGGAATTATGTCTTCCAAACTGTTTATCTGTGTGATCAGGATCTTGGTGAAGAGCCGTCTACACAGTGACTGAGGTGTTGACTGCTAGACATCATTGTGGTGATTGGAAGTGGGATGGAGATATTCCAAATCTAGGGAGGACCTAGGTAGAAGGGTCATTGGGTAATGATTAAGTGCATAGATCATAAATGGGTGTATTAGTTGTAGGGTCTGCAAATTAATACTACTAATAGTGGACTTCATTCTTGGCTTGGTACCTCCCAGAGTAGGTGTTGTTGTACACTGAACTGAGTAAACAATTCTGGTCTGTTCTTTGTCTTTTCAGTACTATTTTATCTTGCCTGTGTGTTATGTCAAATCAGATGTCTTGACATCCTTATAGGACATCTGAGTCTGTTGTACCAGAATTTTACAATTTAGGAATATCAGATGAAGATTCTTGAAATTTCCAGTGCATCCAGTGCATTAGGAGAGAAGATGTCAGAAGCAAAGCTGGTCAGAAATATTCTTAGCTCCTTGCCTAGGAGATTTGACATGAAGGTCACAACAAATGAATAAGCTCAGGACATCAACAACATAAGAGTTGATGAACTTATTGGGCCACTTCAAACATTTGAATTGGCTATTGGTGACAAGGATGAGAAAAAGAACAAATGCATAGCTTTTGTAT
The DNA here is from genome assembly GCA_948472305.1 of Vicia faba. Classification (NCBI taxonomy): domain Eukaryota; kingdom Viridiplantae; phylum Streptophyta; class Magnoliopsida; order Fabales; family Fabaceae; genus Vicia; species Vicia faba. The sequence goes on from CATIWC010001967.1 coordinate 95,969, forward strand.
CTATTGTCGAAGATGATACAAGTCAAGCTGAGCTGGACACTGATGAAGATATGTCTAATACTATTGTTCTTCTTGGGAATCAATTCAGTAGGGTATTAAAAATATTGGATAGAAGAGGAAAACCATATGTTAAGAACATTCCTTATGACATCAATAATAATCTTGATTTTCATAAGAAAACAAGAACATAAGAGAAGCCAAGTCAAAGCAGAAGTGTTCCATGTTTGAATGTGAAAGATTTGATCATATCAGACTTGATTGTCCAAAAATTCTCAAGAAGCAACAGAAATGTTTCACTATATCTTGGTCTGATGATGATAAGTCAGAAGATGAAGACAATTCTGAAACTGCCAAATGGGTGTTGGCTCTATCTGGAAGATGGGCAGATGGAGTTGAAGCTTGTGATGAGTGTGATGAGAATGATCTTTATGAAGACCTGGATGTGTCATATAGAGATACTTGGGACAAGTGTTAATAAACCTCAAGAAAGAGGAAGAGCAAAAGAAGATCATTGTTGATTTAGGGAATGAGAGGAAGCAACTCCTTAGTTCTATTTCTCATATATAAACCGAGGTAACACACCTTAATTCCAAGCTTTATAACTTGACTGATTCTATGAATATGGTGAAAGAGAATAAAGATACCAAAGTTCATTATAAATATAATAATAAACTGAGGATAATGTCAGAAGAGAAGGTCTTTTATGTTGAGAAGAAGAAAGAGATCAATATGTCCAAGCACATGTTACAACATCCTGGTAGAAATAATGAATTTCCAAATCAACCTCAATCTACTTGGAGATGTCACTACTGTGGTGAGTCTGGTCATATAAAACCTTTTTGCTACAAATTATATGGAGATAAAAAATCTACAGTTCGTTCCAAGGCTAAGAAAGTGAGCAAGAAGAGGAGTATTGAAAATAGGGATATTAACCTTATAGCTCATACTTCCTTGAGAGACTAAACTAGTGAAGACTGGTACTTTGACAGTAGATGCTCTAGACATATGACAAGTGTTCAGAAGATGTTGGTGGATGTCAAGCCTCATCCTACAGGGTCTGTTAGATTTGGTGATGGTTTTAGTGGAGAAATCAAAGGGGTTCGAAAATTGATGTGTGATGGCTGTCCCAGGTTAGACAATGTGTTGTTTGTCAAAGGATCGACTCTTAATATTATTAACATTAGTCAAATGTGTGACCAAGGTTTGTTAGTCAACTTCTCAAGATCATAATGCTTAGTCAAAGATGAGAAAGAAGATGTTCTAATGAAAGGGGTAAGGTCAAAATACAACTGCTACTTATGGGAATCTCAAATAGTTGCTTACTCGTTCATTTGCTTGACTACCAATAAGGATGAAGTAAAACTATGGCACCAGAAACTTGAACATCTTCATTTCGAGAAAATGAAATAAGTCATATATGAAGGAGCCATTAAAGATATGTCAAAGCTCAAGATTGAAGAAAGAGAAGTCTATGATGAGTGTGAAGAAATTTTGAAACATTGTATTTTTTTGAAGTCAAAATGTGTGTAACTCATTGCAATGATTTATGATTCAATTTTAAATTTATGGATCATTTCAAAGGAATGTCTTAGGATGTACATAAATCCCTATGCATCATAAATACACCTTACCTATTTCTAGAAATCATTTTCATTTCAATTCAAACAAATTTTATAAATATTCATTCATTTTCAAGTGTTGAAACTTCTTACATATCTTTGAAATCATTTAAAAAAATTGAAGAAGTTTTTGAGCACTTAAAATACATTAGTTTGAATTGTAATATTGTGAAAGAGAAGAACAAATTGTTAAACTTGGAATTAAAACAAGACCAATTTTATTCAAAATTATTATAGTGTGAATTGTCACTTAATCATCAAAATGTGTGATGATAACTTTTTGTAAAAGGTAGTCGAATACCACTTCTCCGAATGCTCTTTTTCTTTAAAATTTTAACACAGGTAGTCGAATACTAAAAGATGATAGTCGAATATCACATATTCTTTTTACTTTAAATTGAGTTTGTATGGCATAGCTTCATGTATGTTTATGAAGAATGATGCAAGAAATATTTAGATGAATTGAGAGATGATTTTCTGAGCAATTTGTGTTGGTGTAAGGTAATGAAAGGGGAGAAGAAGAATGAGAAATGAATGATAACAAAGAGGACTACTATTGTATATCAAATATAAGAATGAATGATTTACAATATTGATAGCCTAGGTAGCATATTTATACTAAAATTGAAAATGCCAAAAGGCCCTATTAAAGAATAAGCATTGGGAATTGTAGACATTAACTAAATTATATTTCCAATACCATCCCTTAATTTATATATTCTATCAGAAGCTAACAACACCAATTTCATCTCTCAAGCAAAGAAATTGATCTGTTTTAACTGCCTTTGTCAGAAGATCTGCAAGTTGTTTCTGAGTCCTACAGTGCAGAACTTCTAACACTCCTTTCTACACTTGACTTCTGATAAAATGATACTTCGTCTCAATGTGCTTGCTTCTTCCATGTAGCACTGGATTCTTGGCAAGATCAATTGCAGAATTATTATCAATCATCAACTTCAGAGGTTCCTCAACTTCAACCTTCAGATCATGCAGGAGATTCAGAAGCCAAACAGCTTGACAAGCAGCTACAACACCTGCGATATACTCAACTTCACATGTTGATAGAGCCACAATAGGCTGTTTCTTGGAACTCCAGGAAATGGGACCTCCTAGAAATTTAAACAAGTATCCAGAAGTACTTCTCCTATCCACTCTGTCTCCGCACTAGTCAGAATCAGAATAACTTACTAATTCTGATTCTGTCTTTCTTTCAGAAGGAAACAACACTCCATATCTCAGGGTTCCCTTGATATATCTCAGAATTCTGACAGCAACTTGGAAATGGGACCACTTTGGATTACTCATGAATCTGCTAACCAATCCAACTGCATAACAAATGCCAGGTCTAGTATTGCATAAATACCTTAGAGAACCAACCAACTGTTTGAAGGTTGTAGAATCAACACAATCACCATCAGAGTCAGAATCCAATTTTTGATTGGTTTCTGATGGTGTCACAACAACTTTGCAATTTTGCAGCTTAAATCTCTTCAGAAGTTCTAGTTCATACTTTAATTAATGCAGAATGATACTCTTCTTTGAGTACAGAATCTCCATCCCTAGGAAATATGTCATTTTTCCTAGATCTGTCATCTCGAACTCATTCATCAGAACTTCTTTGAACTTCTTTATAACTTCTGGGCAGCTACCCGTTAGCAAAATGTCATCAACATAAAGACACACCAGAATCGTATTGTTATCACAGTGTTATATATAAACTCCATATTCCATCTCACATTTCTGGAACCTCTGCTTCTTGAAAAATGAATCAATTTTCAGATTCCAAGCTCTAGGCGCTTGCTTCAGTCCATACAGACCTTTATTCAACTTGTATACCATCCCTTCCTGATTCTTTTTCACAAATCCAGGAGCTTGTGACACATAAACTTCTTCCTGTAATGGACCGTTCAGAAATGCAGCACATCCAGATGCATTAAAGGCCAATTTCTATTTGCAGCTAAAGTAATCACCAGTCTAATTGTTTCATGCCTAGCTACAGGCGCAAACACCTCAAAGTAATCTAGCCCAGGTTTCTGAAGAAAACCTATAGCTACTAGTCTAGCTTTGTGCTTGCCAATTGAACCATCTAGCTTAAGTTTCAACTTAAAAACCCATCTGACGCTGATGGCTTTTTTCTTATCTGGAAGTTTAGTCAATTTCCAAGTTTTGTTCCTTTCTATTACCTCAAGTTCTTCTTTCATGGAATTAAGCCATTCTTTCTTCTTGAGAGCTTCTTCAATGCCCACTGGTTCAGAATCTACTAACATGGCACACTGAACGACTTCTCCTTCAGAGTCAACTTCATTATCCTGCAACATGTCAAAATCTGCAAACCTTCTTGGTTTTTGTCTGATTCTCTGTGGTCTTTGAACTTGTTCTGAAGCTGCACCAGAACTACTACTTTCAGAGTTACCACCTTCAGTGTTTTCCCTTCCAAAACTATGATCACCACCAGATTCTGGATCATCATTAGCATCTGGATCAGAATCAGATCTATTTCCAGAATCTTCTTCTGACTCACCTTCAGAATCTTCAGGATCTTCAGAATCAGATTCATCTTCTGAACTTTCTAAAACATCTTCAGAGGCTAGCTCTGGTGTTGGTACTACACCAGAATCTAATTGAGATTTGTTCCAATCCCATGATTCAGACTCTTTCACCATAACGTCTCTGCTGACTTCAACTTTATTAGTTTCTGGACAATAAAGCTTATACACACCTGTACTGTGGTACCCCACCAGCAACATTACTTTGCTTCTATCATCCAGTTTTTGTCTTCTAGCTTCTGGAACGTGTTTGTAACAGACAAAGCCAAACACCTTCAGGTGACTGACACTCTGCTTATCTCCAGTCCATTTCTCTAAAGGAACATCTTCCTTTAGTTTCTTTGTTAGACACCTGTTCAGAATATATGCTGATGTGGAAACAACTTCTCCTCATAGTATGTGAGGTAGCTTTTTCTCTTTTAGCATGCTTCTGGTCATATCAAGCAAAGTTTGGTTTCTTCTTTCAGCAAGACCATTGTGATGAGGAGTATATGGAGCAGTAACCTCATGTTCTATTCCACTCTCCTCATAAAACTTCTGAAACACTGTAGAGTTATACTCACCTCCACCATCTGTTCTCAGAATTTTTAACTTCTGACCACTCTGCTTCTCAGCCTTCACTTTGAATTTCTGGAAATCAGTAAACACTTCATGCTTCAACTTTATGAGTGTTACCCATGTCATTCTTGTGAACTCATCCATAAAAGACACAAAATAATTGTTTCCTCCAAGTGAAGGTACTGGAAATGGTCCACACAGATCAGAATGTACTACTCTCAGACCATGCTTCGCTCTGGGGGCTACTTCTGATGTAAATGGCAATCTAGGTTGCTTACCTTTCATGCATATCTCATATAACTTCTCAGGCTTTACAATCTTCAAAATACCATGTACAAGCTTCTTAGAACATAGATGCCCTAAGCTTTTATAGTTCAAATGCCCCAACCTCTTATGCCACAGCTTACTGTTACCTTCAACGACTTATGCACTAAGACACGTTGCTTCAGCTGTTTCTACATTTACCTTGAATGTTTTGTTGCCTCCTTGTTCAGACTTCATAATCAACTTCTGATTGGAATCATACAACGTCAGAAGATTGTTTTTCATAACAACTGAGAAACCTTTCTCAATCAGCTGACCTACGCTCATCAGATTGCTTCTAATATCAGGAACATACCAAACGTCTTTGATCAGAATGTCTTTCCCATTCTTAACTCTAACTCTGACATCTCCCATACCTTCTGCATTAAGATACTTATCGTCAGCACATCTGATCTTTGTTCTCCTTCTGGAGTCAATGTCTGTCAGCCATTGTTTGTTTCCAGTTAAATGATTTGAACAGCCAGTGTCCATATACCACCAATCTTCTGAGAATTTTCCATCAGAATCAGAAGCCATTAGTAGTACAGGTTCATCATCAGAGTTTCTCTTAGCCATATATGCTTCTTCTGATTTCCTTTCCTTGTTTGACCTATAATCTCTGGCAAAATGGCCAAATTGTTTACAAGAGTAACATTGAACCTTCCTTTTGGCATACCTCTCCTTTCCTTTATTATATTTATTATCATCAGAAGTTGAGGCTTCTGACTTCTAGAATCTATCACCATGTTTATTCTGCTTCTGGTCTTTCTTGACAAAAGAAGCCTTCAGATCTTTCTCAGCTTCCCTATCAGAAGTCCTCTCAGACAGACGTAACTCCTGTTCTTCTAAGCTGCTTTGCAATTCTTCTATTCTCATGGTTTCCAGATCTTTAGAATGTTCAATAGAAACAACAATGTAATCAAACTGAGGATTAATAGACCTCAGAATCTTCTCTATGATTACCTGTTCAGACAGAGTTTCTCCACACACCTTCATCTCGTTAGTGATCAGAATCACTCTGGAGATATATTCAGAAACTTTCTCACTGCTCTTCATGTTCAGGTTCTCATATTGCTTTCGTAGGGATTTAAGCTTCACCTTCTTTACTGATGCGTCACCACCGTAACATCTCACCAGTAAATCCCACGCCCCTTTTGACGTTGTTGAATCAGTAATCTTCTCGAACACACTTTCATCCACACACCGATGGGTATAGAACAAAGCTTGCTGGTCCCTCTTCCTCATCATCCTCTCAGCAGTTATTTGTTCTTCAGTTGCATCTGTTGCATCTGGTACATAACCATCTGTAACCAGATCCAGAACATCTTGCGCACCAAACAGCACACACATTTGTATCATCCATCTGTTCCATTTTTTGCCATTAAAAACTGGAAGTTTGGTGTTCAAACTACTGCCTCCCCTCATTTTAAACCTTGCACGGATTTTTCAGATCTTCAAACACAATCAGATTTTGTTCAAGATTTCAACAGAAAATCAATGAACCAAAATCAAACACACAACTCACAAATACTCGTGTTTCCCAGGAAAAGCAGAACTAGGTGCTCTAGATACTAATTTGTTGGTGCAAGGTAATGAAAAGGGAGAAGAAGAATGAGCAATGAATGATAACAAATATGACTACTATTGTATATCAAATAGAGGAATGAATCAGTTACAATATTAATAGCCTAGGTAGCATATTTATACTAAAATTGAAAATGCCAAAAGGCCCTATTAAAGAATAAGCATTGGGAATTGTAGACATTAACTAAATTATATTTCCAATAATTTGAAGTGGTATAACATGGATTGCAATAAATATCTTACTTTGGTTCACTTGACTCAAACACTCTATTTGAATTCCAATGTTCATACAATCTTGATGAACTTCATTAATAATGTGCATGATATTTTTTATCATTTTTCTTATTTAATAATCTTTGTCCTCAATAAAACTAAACTTGGTATAACATATATTTTTCACAGAATTATCATAACTATCTTCTTCAAAAACTAGAGGGTTAACACCCAAATAGTTTCGATAAATATTTTTAATACTTTTGTTTTTATAAAAATTAAATTGCGTCTTGTGCAATTTTTCTCTAAAACTAATATAGATTTACAATGTAAATAGTCATTCTCCAACATATTTGATTAATTATAAGAGATGCTATTGATTTTTATAAGATCATATTATTATTAATTATTAGTAAATTAAATAATATTTATTTAATTATTAACAGGGAGAGAGAGAGAGAGAGAGAGAGAGAGAGAGAGAGAGAGAGAGAGAGAGAGAGAGAATACAAGGATTTATTTAGGCAGTTCACCAATCATCCTCGCTATGGCTACGTCTTCCCCCAATTCCATTTAGAATTGAGATTAGAATTCTTACTATGCAAAAAATCATTTACAAGAGAAATATAGAAATCTAACCCTACAAACCATATGTTTGATGTTGATCCTAACACTTTCTCTTCCCTTGATATGAGTTTGATCAAATCACCCAATAATACCAATTTGATCCACCATCTCGCACTACTCCTTTGCAAGAAACCACCATTTTCAAAGCTTTCACTTGGCTGAATCCCAATTGAAAATTGTTGTCACCCAAGATTACTAAACAATTCACTGTCTCACGCTACTCCTTTGCAAGAAACTCCCGTTCTTCAAATCTATTCACTCAGTTGAATCCAATATTTGCGAAATCTTGTCAAAAACCCCAAATCAACACTTTGATCTTGGTGGAAAACCCTCACAGTTTTTCCAATGAAACTCCCAAAACTCTCAACCCAATCGTAGGTTACACCAACCTAAATTGAACGTTATCAACACAAGTCTAGATGACACCCAAACAATGAATGATTATTTGTACTTTGTTTGTGTGTATGCATAGATGAGAGGTTGAAGACAATGAGAAATTTTTATATGTGTTTATAGTTTTATCTAGATGGAAATGATGCATGTATGAAGTATTTATATGTGTGTAAGTTGGAGGCAAAAAGGGAGGCTTAGAAATTGAAAAAAATGCAAAATTTCATAAAAACATCAGTATATATCAACACATATAAGTCATATGTCGACACATGTAATGACATGCATCAACCTATTCAAGGTCATGTGTCGACACACAAAAACAGAAGCTTACGTGCTTTAAAAATGAAGTACATGTGTCGACCTGAAACACGTATGTGTCGGCACATGGATGAAAAAAGTATGTGTCGACCTGAAGAGATGGATGTGTCGACACATAGTTACATAGGCTACAAGATTTATTATTGATTCATATGTGTCAACTCATACATCATATGTGTCGATACATAGACCTGTTTTTCATGTAAAAACTCATTTTTAGTGCATGATACCTTTTCTAAACATGTTCTAAATGCATTCTAAGATCCATAATGCAAAGGTGCACATAAAAACTCAGAGATACTGTTCAATATACAGAAATACTAAGGATATCCTAGTTTTGAAATCATGCAAAATATATAATTGGAAAAGTGAACTCACATACTCCCCTTTTTTGATGATGGAAAAACTTGCGACGATGCATTTCCTGTCTTCATGAACGCTCCCCCTGAATATGTGCATCCTAACTTCATATCTGCATATACTTTTCCGCCTTTGATAATATCAAAAAGAGACAAAGCAAGCCATGATAAGTACTATATATCACACAGATATTAATATATCACATAGAGACATTTTGCAAAAATAAGAACGTGCACTCACATATACCCATATACATGGAGTGACGCAAAATTAAACATAAATAACAGGCAATACACCATAAGAACAAATGAAAAGGCATGAAAGTTGATGAATGCAATGCACTAGAAAATTCTTGAGTCACTTTAAAAACGTCACATTTACACAACACTTCACAATGGTGCTCCCGATGCTGCACATGCATGTGCCTAGCTTGGCGAAAAATACATCACCACTAAAACCAAAAACAAAGATGCTCTCATAACATGTGACATGATTTGATCAAGAATTGCATTTGCACGAAAACATGCTCAAACTACAAGAATTGCAAGGAATAATAATAGAAAATATGCTTTTACACCAAGAACATATACTTCAAATGAGAAAGAATCAATAGTATGAAGTCACTCTAAACATATAAATTTAAAACACATCATAGTTGTCAATGAAATGTTTGGAAGTGAAAATTCACAAATCATATAATATATTGAGCATATCAAGCATTTGGAACATATACAACATTGCATTGAAAAAGAAGGCTTACTTTCAAGGAGAAAATGGAATGAAATTACCTCATAGATGAATGGAATGGAGGATGCACTCGCATAGTATGAAACTGTCAAATGAAAGTTAGAGAAAATGTATATAAAATGCACGTAACAAGTATATTTAGGCAACATTTAAGATATCAAGAATCTTCAATTCCCTTCGAATGTTGAAAAATGGTTTGGTTGCAAGAGGTTTGATAAAGATATCCGCAAGTTGATTTTTACTATCAACATGCTCAAATACAACATCCCTTTTTTCGACATGGTCACGTAGGAAGTGGTGATAAATCTCAATATGCTTAGTGCGAGAATGTAACACCATATTTTTGGTTAGGTTAAATGCACTAGTGTTGTTGCACATGATAGGAATACATGAAATTTTAATATCGAAGTCAAGTAACTGTTGTTTGAGCCACATAATTTGAGCATAACAACTATTGACTGCAACGTATCCTACCTTGGTCGTCGACAAAGAAACAAAAACTTGTTTCTTGCTACGCCACCTAACTAAGGAATTTGAAAACATGTGACAAGATCCACTAGTACTTTTCCTATCCGACTTGTAACCGGCAAAGTCAGAATCAAAATAACCAACCAAAATACAATTGATTCCTTTGGAGTATAAAAGCCCATACTTAGATGTACCATGAAGGTATCTAAGGATGCACTTAAATGCTTTTAAATGTGATTTCTTATGAGCCGATTGATATCGGACGCACATACAAATGCTAAAAATAATGACGGGCCTAGATGCAGTAAGATATAGAAGAGATCCAATCATACCTCTATATTTATTCACATCTAAATCCTTACAATTTACATCCTTATCCATGTTAATGTTTATTGGTAATGTAGTGTCAATTTATTTATATTCATCCATACCAAATCGTTTTAGCAATTCATGACAATACTTTGTTTGACACGCGAACATTCCTTCATTTAGTTATTTGATTTAGAGTCCGAGAAAGTAATTTAACTCCCCCGTTTGACTCATCGCAAATCCCCCTGCATAAGCTTTGAAAACTCCTTGACCAAATGCATGTTAGGAGAACTAAATATGATATCGTCAATATAAATTAGAACTAGAATTATGTGTTTTCCTTAACGTTTAATGAATAGTGTTGTATCTACCTTCCCTCTAGAGTATCCTTGGTCAAGTAAGAACTTGCTAAGTCGCTCATACCAATCCCTAGTGGCTTGTTTGAGACCATACAAATCACGTTTTAACCTATAAACGTGATTAGGATACTCATTATTTTCAAAATCGAGAGGTTGTGCAACATGTATTTCCTCATTGATGTATCCATTAAGGAAATCACTCTTCATATCCATTTGAAATAACCTTAAATTCTTAGAGTATGAAAAAGCTAGTAAAAGGCGTATAGACTCGAGTCGGGCAACCAGAGGATAAGTTTCCTCATAATTAATGCCCTCATATTGGTTATATCCTTTAGCCACTGGTTGGGCCTTCTTTCTATTTATCACTTTGTGTTCGTCAAGTTTATTTCTAAAAACCTGTCGGGTGCCTATAACTTGATGACCTCGTAGACGAGGGACAAGGTCACATACGCAATTTCTTTCAAATTGATTTAACTCATCTTGCATGGCCATAATCCAATGCTCACCAAGTAATTACTTTTGGTTCAACTTGAGACACAGACACACAGTGATAACAAAAATTACTTATCTTAGAGCGAGTAGTTACTCCTTTAGTGATGTACCCAAGAATATTGTCGATGAGATGATCCTTGGAAGTTCTCCACTCTAAGGGGATATCATCCTCTTTATTTTTACTTTCATCTTTCTTCTTTTCAGGATCGTTATCTTCCTCCTCCTCAGATATCACTGTTTTAGGTTGATCAATTCCTTCTTTAGTGTCCTTGAGTATGTCTTCTATATATGCACATGTACCATGAAAAGAAATACCTTTCCTGACATTCTTCGAGCAAGACTAATCAAAAGTAACATGAATTGAATCTTCAACAATAAGTAATATCTTATTGTATACTATATAAGCTTTACTTTATTGAGAGTATCCAAGGAAGATACCTTCATCGACATTCGGGTCAAATTTTCCAAGGTTATCCTTACCATTGTTTAAAATAAATTTTTTTCATTTGAATACATGAAGATGTGATAAATTTGGTTTTCTACATTTTAAAAGTTCATATGGTGTTTTGTCTAGTATAGGACATATAAGTATCCTATTTAAGACATAACATGTCGTGCCAATAACATTGGCCTAAAAATATCTAGGTATACAACTATCATTGAGAGTTGTTCTTGCCAACTCCTCTAAAACACGATTTTTTTGCTCCATAACACCATTTTGTTATGGAGTTCTAAGATTTGAAAATTCATGTTCAATATCATATTTATCATAATATTCCTCAAAGAGGTGGTTTTTAATTTCACCTCCATGATCGCTTCAGATGATAATAATTTTTGAATTTAATTTGTTTTGAGATAACGTTGCAAAACGTTTGAAAGCCAAAAATGTCTCATCTTTACAACACAAAAAGATGGTCCAACAAAATCTAGAGTAATTATCTTCAATAACAAAACCATAATAATTTCCACCTAGGCTTTTAGTCTGTGACGGGCCAAAGAGATCCATGTGGAGAAGCTCAAGAGGTCTCAAAGTTGAAACAATGTTTTTGGGTTTAAATGAGGCTCTTGTTTGCTTCCCCTTTTGACATGCATCACATGGTCATCTTTTGAAAAATTTACTTTAGGTAGACCAATCGCTAAAATTTTTGAAGCCAATTTGTTTAGTAGATCAAAGTTAACATGAGCTAAGCGTTTATGCTATAACCATGAGTCTTCACTCACGGTAACAAGACACTTAGCATTGGTCAAATATAAATTATTCAAGTCAAGCATATAGATATTGTTTACCCTCACACCATTAAACATATAATATTTCTTTTCATTATGTACAATCATGCAATGTGTTTTTGTAAATGAAACTTTATACACATTGTCGCACAATTGAATAATGCTAAGAAGACTATGTATAAGGCCTTCAACTAACATAAAATCATAGGTAATAGTAGATGAGGGATTACCTATACTACCTTTTCTAAGTATTACACCTTTGTTGTTGTCTAAATAGGACACAAAACCTTTCTTCTTCGCCACAAAGTCAGAGAATAAGGAAATGTCTCCCTTCATATGACTTGACCATCCACTATCGAGAATCCATCTTCCCTCCATAGAGCTAAGATATTTAACCTAAAATATCAAAAAAAATGTGATAGGTACCTAATTTTTATTGGGTCCTTGAGAGTGAGTGAAATCATGGTTGCATTTGGGAAACCATTGAAAACACCTTTAGGAACCAAAAAACTCCTAAATTTTCATTTTTCAATAGCGTGACCTTTCTTGCAACAATATAGACAAGAAAAACTATGAAGTTTTTTAATTTTTTTTATTTGGATCCTTTTTAGAAAAGCTATATTTTCTATGAGGTTTATTCAAATAATTTTTAAGCTTTGAGGGATGAATAGAAAATGTAACATTTGGTTGTAATTCCTTGTCCTATTTAGATTTAAGATTTTTAGAATCTTTTTTCCAAGTGTGACAAGTTTAACAATCGAACCTAGAAGGTTCTTCATCCTCCTTTTTAACTTTTAGAATATCTACCATAGATTGCATTAGTGCTTCCATTTTCTTTTCGGTTTCTAAAGCTTTAGCTTCCAATTTTGAAAAGATCTTTTTGTGTGAAGCTAACTTTTTAAAAGCATATATTGCTTCTCTATGTAGATTTTCAAAAGCTAATTGTAACTCAGAATAAGATAACTTATCAACATGTTCATATTTAGAATGACTTACATTCTTTTTCTGCTTATGACTTTGATGGGCCGAGAGACACACATTTTCCTCTACTTCATTATCACTTGAGCTTTTATTACTTGAGGAATCACTATCAATTTCCCAAGTCACATAAGCTCTTCTAGACTTTCTATTCTTCTTGTGTTGGCCATTTTCTTTACTTTGTCGAGAGATGGACACTCAGGTCTATAATGACCCGATTTCCCATAATTGTAGCATATAACTTTTAATTTTCCTTTCTTGTTGTCATCTTCCCTTGAGGATGTAGATTGTCTTCTAAACTTGATGAGGTTTTTTTCATAGTGCTTTACTATATTATTTCTAATTCACCTATTGTACCTCTTCGCAAACAAACCCATCTCTTCATCATTTGAATTCTCATCATCACTAATATCACTATCACTTTGCTCATTTTTTAAGGACCTCGAACTAGAAGCCTTTAGAGCAGTAGACATTTTTGTTAGAAGATGAGACGAATCTAGAAGGGGGAGTTGAATAGATCCTTTATTTTAAAATTTCTCTTTTTAAAGATTGTTTTGAAATGATTCGAAAGCTTCCTGAATCAAAATTGTCTAAACGATTCGTTATTGAAAATATCGAATATGCGAAACCATATGGAGATCTTATTATGAGAAATGAATTAATATGATTACTTACTAATCAATCAATTAAACAATATCAATGATTACTTACTACTTCCAATGAACTATTTAAGATAAAACTTGACAAAATCACAAATTTGTGTGTTAGTCAATTTATCAAACACTTGGTGTGAAAAAACACAACAAGTTCAATTTGACTTAATGATAGTGATGAATTTTCCTTGACAACAATCAAAGTGATTGCTATGATTATTATAAACTAAGTTTGAATCATTACAATTACGGTAAAATGAATTGAACAATCAATATCACACAAATTATGACAAATGAAAATAAAAGGATAGGGAAAGATAAACAACACACGATTTGTTAAGGAAGTTCCCATTGTCGTCCTCACGTAGGGTACATCTTCCCCCAATTCTAAAATCTAAAATTGAGATATATGATATTAAGTTGCAAAGTGTTACAAGAGAAGAAATAGTCTTCACTACATACAAACCAATTGTTGATGATGAAACTATTCCCTTCTCTCCCCTTGATTCAAGCCAAACCAAGTATGCCAACCTCTTCGAATAAACCTCCGGTTATCGCTACTTGATTGCACAAACTATTTGTTCTACAAATCTTTCACATGGCTGATTTTGATCGCAAGAAATTTGACCCTAAATCTTTCTTCACAATCCTCCAGTTACCGCTACTTGATTGAGCAAACCCACTGTCTCTCAACCCTTTCACTCGTCTGAATTTAATGAAGTAAAGACTTGTGCAAAAACCCCCATATAAAACGGAATATTAGAGGAAAAAACCATAACTATTTTATTCAAGAAAAAACCCACTCAATTCTCAACCCAAATCTGAAATCAATCTTCAATTTAAACGTTATCACCACAGCTCTGCACTTTAATCAACAAATATTGTTATGTGTAATTGTTGATGAATGCAAGGAGAGGATGAAGATGATGAGAAGCTATGTGTATATCTTTCACTTTTTCTTAATGACCCACAATGATGAAAGCTAATTGATATTTATATGTTACCAAATAGTCAAAACCAAAAATATAGCAAAAATTTGGTTGCAATCAGCGAGCGGTCGACACATACAACTATGCCCACTCGACGCGAGAAAACCCGATAGTTGTAGGAATACTTTTGAGAAAGCAATGCATCAACCGCTACAGGGCATGGGTCGATGCAAACAGAGATAATTTTCTTCCCAATGTGAGTCGACCAGAAGGGTCGACCCGAGCAGACCCAAGCTTGATGCAATGTCCTTCTTCAATCTATGAGTCGACCTAACTTCTGCATGAGTTAACGCAAACATAAAATGTTTTTCTCCCAGTATGAGTCGACAAGAAGGGTTGACGCGAGCATTCCTGAGTGAGGTCCATTCACCTTGAAAAATATATGAGTCGACGCAAGCAGGTGAAGTACCCAAAATTGATTTCTTTCAGGGAGTTTCAATCCAACCATTTCCAATTGTACATTTGCCAAGGAACCAACCCATATCAGAAGCACAAATGCAAGATTCTTATGAATGTTTTGACATCATTAAATCAAGGTGTCGTACCCAAAATTTACCTTGATAATTTTATTTTTCGAGATTAAAATTGACGAAATATTTAATTAAGGATGGTACAGCTATATCTGTTGGCCCTTCTTTATCCAAGACTAGGGGGTGCATTTTAATTCGCGAAAATGGGGGCTTTCTAAATCAGGAAGACTCGTGTATCCGTGAACATTCATGAGGCATGTTGGCCAACGGCCCATGCAATTCAAAAATAGGGAATTATTTTAAAGTAAGAGGAGATAATAATTATTAAGCTATGAAATTATTATGTACACTTAAGTTTAAGTTGCTGCTCGTAAAGAAAGGGGGTGTGGAATTTTGATTAAGGATACATTAAGGTTTTAGCAGTCCATTGGGTACCTTGATGACGGGTTGAGGGTCTTATTATTAAAATTGTTTTACAAGAATAAATAAAGTATATGGCTTTGTAGTGTATTTTTATTGCTAATAAACTTTCAAAATAATGTTTTCATTAACATTTTTTTATTAAAGATGGTTGTCTAGAAAAGAAGTTATTGGATCATTTTTAAGAAAGGATAATCAATGTTTTATTTACTGTTATTTTTATTAAATATGCTGTTAGAATTGGCAAGAAGAGTTTTGTATAATAAGGGACCGGTTGGGGCCCAGTCTGTGCAAAAACGTTGTTGGTTGCTGTATAAAAAAAGAGAGTATTATTGTTAAGCAAGTTGGCCCAATTGAGTTGAATTAAAAAAAAATCTGTTTTGCTGTATGAAAATAATTGACAGGCCCAAGTGTTACCCAAAACACCTACTGTTCCAATTTGCTAAAAAACCTGCGCACAATTTGCAATTAATTGATACTGTTCTGATTAGCATGTGATCAGATCTTATTGATAAGTCCAATCCAACAATTATACATAAAACAAGCTTCATATAAACCAAATCAAATCGCAGAAAATACATATCAAATCTTGTAATTGAAATCTCTGGAACATCTAAAAAATTAAATCAAATCTGTATTAATACAAATCCAGAACTCATATATTGCAAAAATCAAATCAGATTACAAACATTACAGAATCAATATTTATTTACAAAATCAAATCCAAATCTAAACAAAATCCAGAAAATTACAGCAAATCGAATCTTTCTATTACAATCTCAGAATCAATCAACTATAAACCTAAACAACACCCCTAATCTTTGCTAATAATCTGTAAACATCTCTAACAAACCCTAAGTTCAAAAACTAAAAATACTGAAAAGAAAAGTTACAAAAGAAAAAGAAAAAGACAGAGACAGAGGCGAAAAAATACAGGGGCTTCGAAAGACAAAACAAAGACGGATGAGTTCAACACAGAGATGGAAGAGGGAATACCGAAACGAAGAACCATTGTTGAATTTGCAAGGATTGATAGAGGACGGTTGGGGTTTCAATTTCTGAAACCCTAACTGTGATCTGCTACCGCCGCAACCGCCATCGCCGTCACCATCCTCAACCCACCGCAACCTGCAAAACGAAGAAGGCGGAGCAAGGTCAATACCGGATCAGAAAACTCAAGAAGCTGAACAAGACAGATTGTAAAGGGGTAAATATCTTAGCTTTTGTTGTTTCAGTTCTGGTATGGTTTGAGGGTCATCAGGTTTTGATAAAAGAGGAAAAGGTTGGTTCCGGCACCGCCGCGGTGATTAGGTTTTAGGGTTTGTGAAGAGGAAGAAAGTGGTAAGGCGAGAGAGATAGAGGAGGATAACAGTTACCTTCCGTATTGTCCAGTATGCGCGCACATCATACTTAACATACACCTTCGCCTTCCCCCTTTTGATCATCATCAGACGGCCAGAGGCCAAGTCTGCACCATAGACCCATACTCCCACGCCACACTCAATCTATCAGACCCTCCCAACTTTGCGTAATGGGCCAAGCCCATTAATTCTAACACCCCCTTTTGCTATATTATTAAAACAACACACCAATTTGCACCCCCTGCCTAGACTCATGTTTGGGCCTAATTCACATTAATTTTAACACCCCCTATTTTACTCGTTAGTTAGAACTTACACCCCCCTGAATTTAATTTATTTATTTTCTTTTATAATTCAATTATCATTTCTAATTTTTATAAATATACATATATATTATTTACAATAATTATTATTATTATTATCAAATAGTGATTTTTTTATTACTATTATTATTATATTTGTTATTATTATTATTACCAATATTTATTTTCAATTTATTATTCTAATATTTTATTTACTATTTAAATATTACTATTATATGATCAAATAAATTATTTTATATCAAAATTTCATATATTATTTTATATATCATTTGCATTAAATCTTTTTCTAATCATGCATAAATCAAGATTTTCGCAATTAATACGATTAAAAAACACAAACAAATCATCAAACTATTTTCGCAATAAACTAAGCTAATCAATTGTTTTTTGCAAAAGGGTTTTAAACTGGTTTTGACTTACTGCGCATTCGGTCAAAATCTCCGCAATCACTATTTTTGGCCTAGTGCGAGGTGATTCAAAATACATTTGCAACCCCTAAAAAACACCAACCCCATATGAACTACAAATTGGGACTCTGATTCCTCATAAGAGGATACGTAGGCATACAATCAAAAATCGTAGCGAGTTCCCCTATAAAAAAATTTAAACTCTTTCTAATTAAAACTTAAAATCCTGTTTACCCCAAACCTAAACCTAGAACCTAATATCCTTGTGAACAAGGTAGATGAAAGGTGCCTAACCCCTTCCTTTCATCTAATTGAGTCTGAAACCTAGAATCTCTGTCTGCGAATTAGGGTTTTCTGTTAGATTCCCTTCCCTAGGATAAAAACTACTAGTGGCGACTATGATTAAAAATCCAGTCGCTACACAAGGATAGAGGTATCTTGCTCTCACATTTTTTCTACCTCCTTATCCATGCATTTCTCCTTCTTTAGATTATTCTCATATTTCTTCTCATGTTTTTCCAAGCAAGTTAGTTCTTGCTCATGTTCTTCAAGCTTACCAAAAAATATAGTAAGGTCTAGTGTTCTAAGATTATCATCTTCCTTGATTATGGAGAAATTTAGTTTCCAATTGCTAGTAAGACAACTCAAAACTTTATTAGTAGAAATTTCATTGGAAATCGGTTTCCCAAGTTTATTTAAACGATTAATGAGATGAAAGAACCTCTTTTGCATTTTGGCAATGGTTTCACCATGCTTCATATGGAATAGTTCAAACTCTTGATTTAGTGTATTAATTCTAGCTTGTTTGACTTCATTAGTTCCCTCATGGGCAACTTACAATGTGTTCCACATAGCCTTAGCGGTTTCAGAATGGTAAATGCGATAAAATTAATCAATGCCAAGAGTGGATATGAGAATATTTTGTGCTTTCCAATCGTGACCCCACTTTTTCTTATCATCATCACTCCATTGTGCTTTTGGCTTAGGTGTGACAACACCATTAGAATCGGTCACGGTAATTTGAGTTGAACTGTTGATAATAGCGTCCCACCCACTCTTATCATATGAATTGATATTAGTACACATAAAAGCTTTCCAATAGCCATAGTTTTCACCGGTGAAGACAAGCACTCTATTGTACGCCCCTTTAGGTTCGTTGGCCATTATCTAATAAGAACTTTTGAAGCATGTAATGAACTGAAGCTCATGATACCCCTTGTTAGACTATGATGGATTATCTAAAGGGGGGGTGAATAAATCCCCAAAGTAAAAATTAATTTTTAAAATTTTGTTTTGAAAGCAAGTAAAAAACTATGGCTAGTGAAAGATTAAGCCTATATCGAACAAGTTGTCTAAATCGAATCGACTATTAGAAACTCAGATATTCGTAAACCACAAAATGAAATCTAAAATGATGATAAAACTCAATATAATAATTTCTCAACCAATCATTTTATAATGATCACAATTCTTAACCAATTTCCAATGAAATTATTGATAAAGCCAAAACAAGCAAATTATCAAACACTTGGCGTGTGTAATACTGTGGGAGAACTGACTTAGTGTTTTGGATTTTATCATAAATGTTGCGGATAGAAAGATTCGCCACCGACTTTTCTTTTATCCAATAAAGGAAAGGGTGAAAAGAACAGGAAATACCTTTTGAGAATTTTTCTTGAGTTCGGGGAGTAGGTTATGAAAAGGGAAGGTATTAACACCCTTTTCATCTGTAGTTATGTACGAGATCTTAATTGCTTGATCACTTTGCAATGTTTTGTGTTTGTGTAAGTTTAAAAATATTTTGAAAACGGCTTAGTTCGACAAGCTTTGTAATGATTCTCGTATCGTTAAGAATGTATACAAAGTGTTGGTTTTGAAAATATTTGTTTGAAAGAAAATGTTTGGAAAGATGTTTGAAAATTCCAATGTAAGGCAATTTTGTAATGATTCTCGTATCGTTGAGAATGTATACAAAATGTTTGTTTTGGATATTTTTTTGAAAGTGTGAGGTGTAAATGGTTTTGTTTGTGAGCAAGAAATTACGAGAAATCTACCTACTCAAAAATTCTTTGTTCTTTTCCTCCTCCTTTAGATAGTGCTACTTTACCATTGATTGGTAGAGAGCCATATCATTGGATGTGAGGGACAGGCGTGGGTCGTCGTACAGTCATAGAAGGAAACTTATAGAATATTTTAGCAATTGTCGTAAGGGACTAATATCGTTTACCGAAGGAAACATTTGAAGGGTCGTCGAGGGACTACGATCTTTTAATCGAGGTTCTTTTGTTAAAACCATCTCACGTTCGAGGGACACGACTGTTTATATCTGAGGCAACAAGTGTGGGTTACCCTAGAGGTGCATGTGTGCTAGGTGTTTTGATTTCAAGTATTTCATCTTTGAATTAGGGTTTTCTATGGTTTAGTTTTAATCTTGTCATGCAAACCCTAATTACTAGCAATAATAAAGAAAGCGATAAATTGCGGAATTTAAATGTCCTATGCTATCACAACACTTTGGGAATGGGGGGTACAATTTATGAATAGGGAGAAGAAAGCAATAAAGCCTAATTATCTATTACAAACCATTGAATAATTATTAATGCGAAATAATAAAATGCAGAAGAATGTAAAGAGAAAAGAAATTATTTTTTAGGGTTTTTTGATGGAGAAAAGGGTTTTATGGTTAACCTAATTAGACTAATTAATTTTATTTACAAAAGAAATTAATTAATTATTAACAAGACCTAAAATATAAGTTCATTGAAATTAAGAAGACAATAAAACCTAAGTCTAAATAATTTGTTTAGAAAATAATTTTGAATATTAATAATAATTTGTAAAATAAAAATAAAATTTAGTTTAATAAAATAAAATGAAATAAAATGCCTAAATTAAAACATTTTTAATTTAATCAAGAAAATATATTTTTTTGGTGTATTTTGGTTTAGATAAAATAAATAAGTAAATAAAAATTAAGAAAATATAAAGAAAATAAAAATAATTGGGCCGAGATGTTTGAAAAGAAAAATGGGGGTTAAGAATTAGTAAAAAGGGTTAGGCCCAAGATGTAAGTTTTTGTTTGATGCTAAAAACAATAAAAAAATGTATGTTGGGCCTGTGTTGAAAAGCAAAATGGGGATGTGAGCTAAAAAACAACGCATGCCTAAAAAACAAATGTCCAACGCCTGTTTTGATCCAATGTTGCTGACTTTTGAAGGTTCATCATGTTCCTAATCATGTAGAGTGCTGGATCTGGATTGCTGAATATCCAATGGCGTTGATGTGAGACTCATGATAGTCGCGCATAACTTGCTTGCATGGAATCTGAAATAAGAAAAATGTAAAAAAAAACAAAAGGGTACCACTGGGGCTCAAACTCAGGTCCCTGTAGATCAATGCCTTACGCGCGCTTCCTCTGCCACTATGGTGGCTATTTCATCCGTTAATAATACAACATGCAATAAACTTAAAATAAACTTGGTCCTGAATGTTTGAAATGGCTTCAACTTCAAGCTTGCGCATGCAGAGTAACAACACCATTGTTATGAGTTTTGATCTTTCTCATTTCTCAACCATTTTCAAAATTGTAAACATGAAAGTTGTTCCATTTTTCACAATGAATTCAACCATATAAATAACTAAAGCTATAAATCAAATATGAACATGAATTTTGTTTGGTACCAAATAAAACCTAATTTTTCCAGAAAGTTCAAACTCAAAATTCACATCACTCAGACAACATAAATGAAAACTAAGGGCGTGGTTAGCTTCATGGCTATGATGTCTACATTTTTCATTCACAAACTAACCATTAATGATGCTTGTTAAGAGAGTTCAAAGTTGAGAAAACATACCTTAAAACTAGAAATTGTGTATGGAGTTTGAGCACATCTAGAAGTGTGGTGATGATATGGATAGCTTCACTGAACTCCTAGGAAGCTAATGCAACTCTTACGTTATGCTGAAAGTTCCTGAATCGTGCTGGGGAAGTCAAGTTGCAGAGGTGTAAAGTGAGGTTTGGACAATGATGGAAATGGAGTTACTGTTATGAAACAAGGATGAGGATGAGTTATAAATGAGGTAAGGAAGCTTTATGATTGATTAGAAATAAAAATGCACGAGTAGATTTTTGAATTTGAAGCTCAAGGTCATAATATGCAACAATGGAGGTTTGGAATGCAAATTATGAGTTCAGGGAGTTTGTGAGTGTTTTAGGGCTTGTGAACTCATGCTTTAGCTTGCATATAACTTCTTTATTTATAGACAAGAGGTTTGGGAGCTTGAAACAATCAGAATCAAGAGATCACATGTTATGGTTATGTGACTTGATTTTGAAGCAAGCTTGACAAACATTGTTCCAATGCAATGGTACAAGGTCTTGTAGGGTGGCTAGAGGCTTTAAACATGTTGCTTCTGAGCATACATGTTGAGTGTGATCGAACAAACAAGTTAGAGGCTCAAGACAAGTTAACTTTGTGATTAAAGTCACGTTTCTAAAATGGAAGTGTGAACTTTGTTCCATTAATGGAATGATCACTTGGACAATGGCTCAAGCTCTTGGATCATAGCTCAATTATTTGTGTAAACATATGATTATGGATAAATTTGCAAGTCAAGAGGCAGCAAAGCAAGATTATGCAGCATAGTTGTGGGATTTGGTTATGTGTTCTTCATGAAGATGACCTAAAATTCAAGAATGGATGTCCAACTTCACCTCTTCGAAACTTCTAGCTCAAGCATGAACTCTTCAAGTTCTAGGACATTTTGGAAAGCTTGAAACATTTTCTACAACCTTCATGTTGACCACTTTGGAAAAATCAAATTGGAACTAGGTGAAAATTGTCAAAGAAGTTAGGATAAAAATCTGCCTAAACTTGTTGAAAATTTCACTAAGTATTTATACAAAAATGTCATGACTTCATGAGCCTATATCTTCAAACCTAAGAATTTTTTGGACATCAACCATCAAATACAAAGTTGTAGAATTCATCAAGATCTACAACTTTCATGTTGAAAGTTTTCCTTGAATCATCTTGCATCTTGGTGAAAAATTGTCATGAAGTAGTGAAATTATCAAGGTTAAAAAACACTTAGAATTTTTCTAAGTCTTAAAAATTTTGACTTTTTGTTGACTTTCTTGATTCTCTTGATTCATGATGATCAATTTTGATATTTTTGAATGTCTTGATGATTCTTGATCTTTGAAATTCAATGTTGATCAAAAAGTCAAAGTTTGAATTTTTGTGTATCAATTGATTTTTCACCAGTTGATCAAATTTCAACTATCAATTCATTGATATTGAGAAATGTTTTGAGCCATGAAATTATGTCAATATATTATTTTGAGTCCTCGAGATCATGCTCCAAGCCATTAGGTCATGTACTAGGTCAAAAGTCAATGATCAGTCATTCTCAATCAAAACCCTAATTCTGACAATTTTGTCCCTTTGATGATTTAAATGCTTTTATTGAGGAATTATGACCAACCATTGATCAATTGATGAATATTACTTCAAAATGTTGATGTTGGCCAAAAATCATGAAGTTTGACTGTATATTGACCACAATTGACTTTTTATCTAATACAACTGATTTTCAATCATTTGAGCAATTGACTGAGAAAATTTATGGTGCAAGACTTGAAATTTGATATGAGCAATCTTGCAGACCTATAACCATGAAAGTCATTTGAGGCATTAAAAGTCCAATTATCCTTGATAAAACCAAAACCCTAATTTGGACCCAGTGCTTAGGAGGTGAGCTTGTCTGATAAACTCTTGAGACTTCTTGAGCATTTAAAGTCTTTAGTGGGAAATGTCTTGAAGAAAAGGGAGGGAAATTTTTTGGGTACAACAGCTGCCCCTGTTCAATCTTCTTAAACCTAAAGAGTTAGATTGGCTTGTCCGCCATTCGTGACTTGAAGGTAGAAGATGATTGAACACTTAAGTGTCCAGAAATTTGCACTCACTTGTGCACGAAGTAAAATTGTTGGTTGATTATATTAGGAATGGGCTTAAAGATGCCATCTAGAGAGATGATAGAGAGTCGTCAGAGATATGCTTAAAGATGCCACCCAAAGTAAATGTTGATAGAAATACCATAATGCGTCTATGCTCGACTGTATCTGAAGAGTGTTTCCCAGAATGAACCTCTGAGAAGGTGTTTGAGTAGTTGCTTGTCATGTAGATAGTCGCCTTGTCCTGTTTCAGGAGTTGATCTAAAATCTGCTTTGCTGGTAAACCCGGCCTGTTTTGGGAGTTCATACCATTGGTGATAAAGATAGTCGCTCCGTCCTATTTCGAGAACTGATCTTTGTCAAACCATAAAGAAAGGAAGATAGTTTCCCCGTCCTGTTTCGGGAGTTAATCTTCAATATGTTCATGTAGATAGTCGCCCCGTCCTATTTCTGGAATTGATCTATAATCAGTTTTGTTGGTAAACACGTCCTGTTTCGGGAGTTCATACCATTGGCGGTAAAGATGGTTTCCCCGTCCTATTTCGGGAATTAATCTTTATCTGACCAAAGAGAAAGAAAGATAGTTTCCCCGTCCTATTTCGGGAGTTGATCTTCAATTTGTTCATGTAGATAGTCACCCCGTCCTGTTTCGGGAATTGATCTACAATCGGTTTTGTTCTTCGCAGGTAGTTGCCCTGTCTTGTTTCAGGAATTAATCTGTAGCTGGTTATCCAGATAGTTGCCCTGGCTTGTTTTAAGAGTTAATCTGGAACCTGCTTTTTGTTTCCCGTTGAGATAGTTTCCCTGTCTTGTTTCAGGAATTAATCTTTGAACTAGTCTCATAGATAGTTGCCCCGTCTTGTTTTGCGAATTAATCTTGGACCTTTTGTTCACAGATAGTTGCCCTGTCTTGTTTCAGGAATTAATCTAGAACTGTTGAAAATTGTTAATGATATTTATCTGTTGATTGATATTTCTTGAAAAGGTAAAGAGTTAGTTGTATGCAATGTCATGATGTATGAAATGCATTGCATAATGATGTTCTCAAAATAAATGAGATTGTGCTATATGTGTTTCGTATGCATATGCTATGATGTATGAATGTGAAGTGTTGTTGAAGTGTATCTTTTTCTGGGAAAATAAATCCCTGACTATTGTTGGGGATGAAGAGTATGTGTATTTTCAATCTTGTCTAGAATACTTCTGTTGGGGATTCCTGCTTACTTGTTTGAGGAAACTATGCAGGGGATGTATTGATTTCTATTTGGGAAGTAGAATTTAGGAACATTGGTCGTCCGTTTCTATACTGGGGAAATTTTTTCTTATATACCCTGACTGGGGATAAAAGAGATGGTTAATCTCCCGACTCGTCTGGGGAATATAATTCTTATATGACCTGACTGGGGTAAAAGAGATGGATAAGCTTCCGTCTTGTCTGAGGAGGATAAAGTTAACTGGTATCTGGTCGGGTTCCAGGTTTTGCAGTAATTCTCTAGGGATAGTAGTGACTTCTCTGGGGAGAGGAATTTTTCCAGTGATTAGTAGAAGTTGGAGGAATTGACTCAAGCTAAGAAGACTTGTAATCTGTTGGGGAAATAAACCATGTTGTCGGGGAAATGCTCTGCTGAGGAAACAAACTCTCCTGGGGAATTTGAATTTTATAAAGAGAAGAAATCTACAGGAGTTTTACAGTTTTCAAACTCAGCTGGGAAAGAGAATTTCCATGAACTGTACTCATTGAAACTCTGTAGGTGGGTGATATTGTCAGGGAGAAGATCATGCTCCTTTATCCTGCTAGGGGGTTCTACTGGTGAGTATGACTATGTTATCAACTGGAAGATGCCCCACTTTCTGTTTGAAGGTATTTTAGACTTGTTGGGAAATATATCTTTGTTGAAGATGAGTTGGTGAAGATGACTCTGTGGGGATAATCCCGTGGAGATTTCTCTGTGGGGATTTATGGACAACTTTGAGTGTCATCCCAGCTCCTATAATTTTGAGTAAATGCTTATTCATATCCTTATGCATATATTTGTTAACAGTTAATCATGTTCATATGCATATGTTCATTCAATTTAGTCATTGGACATTTTTGCAAACAAAACAGAAAAAAAACCAAGAGTTTGAACTTTAAGATGTATTTATATTAATAATTTGCCTATATATTGGCGTTTTTGTACAAAGAGACGGAAGTCCTAGTAAGAGGAAGTCGTCGTGAAAGGAAAGAGCACAAAGTGAAAACAAACATATATATATATATATATATATATATATATATATATATATATATATATATATATATATATATATATATATATATATATATATATATATATATATATATATATATATATATATATATATATATATATATATATATATATAGCCATGTGGAAATGATCTCATTCGGTTCCAACTCTGCTATTGCCCCTATGTCTTCGAGCTTCTCGTCCCTTGCCATCAGAAGAAGTTGGTTGAACCATTTGAACTTCAACTTTGGTAATAAAGATTGCAGTAGTAATCCAACGGGACATAGTCATACGCTTTAATCCCTAATTTTTTCCTGGACTTCCCTTTCAGGATTTCAGTCCACCAGGATACCCTTTTTTCCCAAACCGCCCTTTCAGGTTTTCGACTTGCCAGGTGTACAATCTTTTGTATATATCCCTAATTTTTACCCGAACCCTTTTGGTTCGCCGGGATGCCCTTATTTTTTCCTAGGTATGTCAACCTAGCCGGTCATTCTTATGCGTAGTATTTTTTTACTATGTCTGCGATCACAGGGTGCAGGAAATCTGCGTCGTCCATAGTGGTTAGCATCATAGCACCACCCGAGAATACTTTCTTGACAATAAATGGCCCTTCGTAGGTGGGAGTCTATTTTCCCATGGGATCTCCTTGCGGTAGAATGATGTGCTTTATTACCAATTCCCTAGCTTGATATACCCAATGCTTGATCTTTTTGTTGAATGCCTTGATCATACGTTTTTGATACATCTGACCATGATAAACATCAGCCAACCTCTTTTTGTTAATCAAATTAAACTGATCTGACCTAGTCTGAATCCATTCGTCTTCGTCTGAGTCTGCTTTTTTCATAATCCTTAGAGAAGGGATTTGAACTTTGACAGACAGGAAAACTTCCATGCCATATACCAAAGAGAAAGGGGTTGCCCCAATTGATGTTCGCGCTGAAGTACGATAGCCATGAAGAGCAAATGGTAACATCTCATGCCAGTCTTTATAGGTTACCACCATCTTTTGCATAATTTTCTTTATGTTCTTGTTGGCGGCTTCCACTGTGCAATTCATCTTAGGTCTGTATGGAGAAAGGTTGTGACGCTTGATATTGAACAGTGTGTAGAGTTCAATGATCACGGCGTTGTTGAGATTGGTGCCATTGTCAGTGATGATCCTCTCAGGGATACCATACCGACAGATGAGGTTATGCTTGATGAACCGGGACACGACGTTCTTGGTAATTGAGGCAAATGAATCCGCTTCAACCCACTTAGTAAAGTAGTCAATGGCGACAAGAATGAAACGATGTCCGTTAGAGGCCGTAGGCTTAATTTCTTCGATCATATAAATACCCCACATTGCAAATGGCCAAGGAGCAGTCATGACATTCAAAGGAATTGGAGGCACGTGAATCTTATTAGCATAAATTTGGCACTTATGGCAAGTCCTCGAGTGATGGTGACAATCAGTTTCCATGGTCGACCAATCGTAACCAACTCTCATAATCTTCTTGGCCATAGTATGTCCACTAGAGTGAGTACCAAAGATACCTTCATGCATATCCTCCATGATCTTATATGCTTCCTTCTTGTCCATAAAATAGAGCAAAGTTGAATCATGGTTGCGCCTATATAGAATTTTGTTGCTCAGGAAGAACTTGGTTGAGAACCTCTGCAGGAATTTTTTATCATTGATTGATGCCCCTTCATGGTATTCTTGAGCTTCGATATATCTTTCACCTCATGAAACCAAGGCTTCTCCTCTACACCCTCAGTGTCAATCTCATAGCAGTGCGCTGGTTCGTCAAATCTTTCGACAATAATTTTGGGTACTTCGTTATCCCACTTGACCTTGAACATAGATGACATGGTAGCTAAAGCATCCTCCAATTGATTTTCTTCCCTCAGGATATGTTTAAAGGTAACCTCTTCAAAGTACGGGATCAAGGTTAGCACCAGTTCTTTGTAAGGGATAAGATTTGGATGTTTTGTATCCCACTCTCATTTAACTTGACTGATTACTAAAGCTTAATCCCCATACACACTCAGGAATTTGATTCTTAAGTGAATGGCAGCCCTAAGACCCAAGATGCACGCTTTGTACTCTGCCATGTTGTTAGTACAAACAAAGCAAAGCCTAGCGACAACCTTCAGGGGAAATGATCACAGCACCAATTCTGTTACCCAGTGCGTTGGAAACTCCATCAAAAACCATAGTCCATCGGGATCCTTGTTCAGGTCCTTCATACGGTCCAGGTTCTTCACCATCTGTAATAAGCATGATATTCTCGTCAGGGAATTCAAAGTTCATAGATTGGTAGTCATCTACAGCTTGATGCGCCAAATGATCTGCCAATACACTTCCTTTGATTTCTTTTTTATTAGTGTACTAAATGTCGTATTCAGTCAAGATCATTCGCCATCGGGCTATTCTTCTGGGGAGAGCTGGCTTCTCAAAGATGTACTTGATGGGATCCATCTTAGAGATCAATAGGGTAGTATGAGTCAATATATACTGTCTTAGTCAGCGAGCAGCCCATGCCAAAGTGCAACAATTTTTCTTGAGAAGTGAATATCTTATTTCACAGTCGGTAAACTTTTTTCTAAGGTAGTATATTGCATGCTCTTTTCGACCAGACTCGTCATGCTGCCCCAGCACACACCCCATTGAATTCTCTAACACGGTTAAGTACATGATCATAGGTATTCATTCAAATGGTGGCATCAGAATTGGAGTTTCTTGTAAGTATTCTTTTATCTTGTCAAAAGCTATTTTACAATCGTCATTCCATTTTACTACTTGATCTTTCTTCAGCAGCTTGAAGAGTGGCTCACAAGTAGTAGTCAAGTGAGAGATGAATCGGGTAATGTAGTTCAGTCGGCCTAAGAAACCTCTAACCTCTTTCTCGGTATGATAAGCTAGCATTTCTTGGATTAATTTGACCTTTACAGGATCAACTTCAATACCTTTGCCACTGACGATGAAGCCTGGGAGCTTTCTAGACCTTACCCCAAAGATGCATTTGTTTGGATTCAACCTCAACTTGTATTTCATCAGCCTCTCAAATAGCTTGTGCAGATGGTCAAGGTGCTCTTCCTCAGTTTGTGATCTTACTATCATGTCATCAACATAGACTTCTATCTCATGATGAATCATATTATGAAATAAAGCCACCATATCCCTTTGATAAGTTGCGTCTGTGTTCTTCATCCCAAAAGGCATGACCTTATGACAGAAGGTGCCTCGCTGTGTGACAAAGGTGGTCTTCTCCATGTCTTAAGGTGCCATTTTTATTTGGTTGTAACCCGAGAAACCATCCATGAAGTAGAATACCTTATGTTGAGTAGTGTTGTAAACCAAGACATCAATATATGGTAGTGGGAAGTCGTCTTTGGGGCTTGACCTATTTAAATCACTGTAGTGTACACACATACGAACCTTGCCGTCTTTCTTTGACAATGGAATGACATTTACAACCCATTGGGGATAGACATCACTTCCAAGAAACCTGCATTGAACTGTTTCATTACCTCAGTCTTGATTTTCTCAGATATATTAGGACGCATGCGACGAACCTTTTGTTTAATCGGAGAATAACCCTCTTTCATTGGCAGACGATGAACCACAATATCAGTATCGAGCCCTGGCATGTATTTATATGACCAAGCGAATACATCAACATAGTCGTGCAACATCTGAACCAATCTGCTCTTGACACTATCTTCCAGGTTAGTGCCAAGTTTATCACTTATCTGCCTTCTTTCTTATCCGCCTCAGTACCCAAGTTTATCACTTCTACTGGCTCTTCGTGCTGTTGGATTGCCTTTTCCTCTTGTATCAGGAGTCTGGCGAGTTCTCCAGGTATCTCACAATCTTCTTCACCTCCATCTTTGGATTGATAGATTGGATTTTCAAAGTCATAGACGACAATAGTAGAATTGTTGTCAATGAGATCCGTAATGGATGTGGATCTGCAAATGTGTGTGTGTGCATGTAAGATCACATGGCTATTTTGAAAATGTAATAAAGTAAAATAAAGACAAGGAGCGCAAAATTTGAATGCAAAATCGTCCAATGTTTTCATTAAATGAGCATATGTTATATGAAATGACAACCCTTAACAAAATGGACCATTGTGCCTCAGACAAGGCATGAGATTTAAAGTTATTGTTTTAAAGGAAATTATACAGACAAATTTCTTAAAGCAATAAAAACAGGAAAATAGCAATTACTCCTGGCTGAAGGAGATTGAGACGAAGTCTTTGGCCTTCCAGTTATTAAGTCCACCGTTAGTAGTTGGGAATATCCAGTCGTCAGTCACTATCAATATCACTGTCTTCCAGAGCATTGGCTTCATTGTTGCTAATACGGAGAGGTGGTCCACCAGCACGAGCACGTCGAACCTCTTTTTGAGCCTTTGAAGTAAAACTCAACCCAAATTTGTCAGATTTGTAGAGGATGTTAGGAAGTTGTCCACAGATAGTGCAACCTCTATCTTCTACCACAACCCTAGTATCCTTCAAGGAAGCCATTACTGGTGTGTCTTTAGCAGTCTTAGGAGTAGCAGGAATCGCTTTAACAACATCAATCATTGAAGGGATTACTTAAAATGCTTGGCAGGGGGTTTCAATGAATTCGCCATCCATTTCAACATATTTGAATGAATTCAAATGACTGACCATATATTCTTCCTCTCTACAAACTATGACAATTTTCCCTTTCAATGGGTACTTCAACTTTTAATGCAATGTAGAGGTAACCACACCTGCCCCATGAAT
The DNA here is from genome assembly GCA_948472305.1 of Vicia faba. NCBI lineage: Eukaryota > Viridiplantae > Streptophyta > Magnoliopsida > Fabales > Fabaceae > Vicia > Vicia faba. Next base: position 126,665 of record CATIWC010001967.1, read on the forward strand.
CCATAAGTGTCCAAGCAAGCAAGAATAGGCCGGGAGGATATCCATTACATAAAAAGTTGAATTGAAGACTTGAGATCCCACCTTGATCGGAAGATCAACCTCTCCATGGACCATTCTCTTCGAACCATCAAATGCCCTTACCACAATATCACCGGGTTTCAGTATCATCCCTTCACAATCTAGCCTATACAAAGCACCTTTGGGTAAAACATTGAGGGAGGACCCAATATCTACTAACATATGCGCCAAAGTGGTGCCTTTGCATTCTATAGAGATGTGAAGAGCTTTGTTATGATTTTTCCCCACCGGAGTTAAATATGCATCAGAAAATCCCAAGCCATTATCAACAGTTAGGCTTGCAACACAATTCTCAAATTGACCAGCAGTGGTCTCTTGTGGTACATGGGCATTCCTCGGGAATTTCAACAAAACTTAGGCATGTGCTTCGGAGCATAATAACAAGGACAACATGGATATTTTTTAGGGTGTCTGCCCCAATTGTTCAACTATTTTGTAGTCACTTTTTTGGATGATCTTCAGAATTTCTTCCATCTCTTGTCTAGATGGGTCTTCAATTGTCACTTCTTTTGACGGTGCCTTCGTCAAGGTAGGCTCAGTAACTTTCTCTTTACCTCGAGCATTGGCAGTTGGCCTATAAGCAGGAATGCGAACAAGTGATGTTGTAGTTGTTGGAGGAGAGATCTCTGGAGAGAAGACCCTTCATGTCCTAGTGACTTTACTAGTTTCGACAATGTTTGTAATTTCAGTATCTTAATTTTCAGTAATCCATGGCTCTTGCTTGACACCATGATAATAAACTTATGCCCCATAGTTCAAAGGCACAACTTTGTCAGAGGAATAGGGGTCTGGCCCTGGTGTAGTGATAATCAGGAGAGTCACTCTTGGATCAACAGGAATCCTTATAGGGCCTTTAGAGGGGATCCTAATAGGAGTATTTGAAATGGTGATTATGGAAACATCTTCAAGTCTCAGCTCTTGGAAAGTACTTTCAGGCAAAATCTTCATGGACAGAGTTTTTTCGAACATAATTTCATGGATATTAATCAAGCGTTGAATACCTTTCTTTAGCCATATACAACCATTAGTTTGGGAAGCACAATGGTAACAATTTTCAAGGCAGCCCGAAAATAAACTAGCTCTTAACAGATTCTTCTTAACAGTCAATAAGGGAGTAGTTAAATCACTGATGGTGGAGACATAGGAAACATCGTCAATAACATTGACACCCTTACCATGACTTGGCATGGGTGCGGTAATCACATTAGGGGTTTGTGGAGGGTCAAACTCAATCAATTTGTTATCAATGAAATCTTGGATCTTGTTCTTCAACGCTCAATAGTTGTTGATGTCACGACCATGACTATTTGAATGATAGGCGCATTTCACATTTATATTATATTTGGGAGAGACAATGTTAGGATTTGGAGAAGGATCTCGTAGTGTTACCAAATCTGAATTCAACATATGTTGTAGAGCTTGAGGCAGTGGCATGTTAATCCTAGTGAATTGCCTCCTCGGGGCGTCATGCCTTTGTTGATTGTTTGATTGTTGTGGTCGTTGAACTGGGGTTGAGTTTGAAATCAACACAGCTCCTAATGGCTGATGAGGATCATTCTTGATACGGCTCCTTTGTCCATAAACAACATTCGTCTCTTTCTTACCAACAAATGATTTCTTTACAACATTAGAGGTTGAGGCTATGGGGATCTTTCCATTTTGGATTCCACTTTCAACTAGCTCGCCAGTCAAAATTAACTCAGTAAACCCTGACGAAGAACTCCCAATCAGTAAATTAAAGAAAAGACCAGTTAAGATGCCCATAAACATGTCCACTAATTCTCTGTCAATGAATGGGGGTTGCACCCTTCCATCCAGGTCCCTCCACTTTTGAGCATACTCCTTAAAGCCTTCATTTGAACCCATAGTCATATTTTGTAATTGCACGCGAGTTGGTGCAAGGTCAACATTGTATTGGTATTGTCCGTAGAAGGTAGCAGCCAAATCCTCCCATGTATGGATATTAGTTCCTTCTAGTTGATAGAACCATTCCAATTGTGTCCCAAATAAGCTTTCTCGGAATAAATGAACCCATAACTTCTTATCGGTGGTGTGTGGTTGAATCTTGCGGACATAAGACTTCAGATGTATTTTGGGACAGGAGATTCCAGCATACTTAGCAAAAATAGGGACATTGAATTTGTGGGGAATTACCACCCTAGGGACCAAACCTAAATCTCCAAAGTCCAAACCAGGCACTGTTTGGATCTCTACAGCCTTAAGTCGGTATTCTAGCTGTTTGTATTTGTCATCCGCCAGTGGGTACTGCTCTTCAGAGTAGTCTTCGTCCTCAGTAATTTGATTATTACCACCCTAGATCTGGTGCTACTAACATCCTCATCTTGATTATCTTCTTCCTCAGAAAAACCTCTTCTATTTAAGCCAGTCGAGCATGCCTCTTGAACCTTCTCCCCATGTTGAGGATAACAACCTGTTTCTTGGTCTTCTTCTTGGTGGAAAGGAGTGCCATCATCTCTTGTTGACCTTTGGATAGGTTGAGGAGAGTCTCTTAGAGCCATGCATGTTGAGTCTGCAGATCTTTGACGGTTTACTCTAGAGCCATCTTATACTGAAATAAACAGTAAAAAGATGAGGAAACCTGTATCAGAAAACCTACTTATGATATGATGCATGCTATGTGGATGCAATGTTTTCAAGAATCTTAAGGAATTTAAATTTGCTAGCCAAAAAGGAAACAAACACAACAATTGTATTAATAAATTCAAGATTACAACTGCCCCTTTGGCTTACAATGAAAAAGCAAAAAGGGTGTCAAAAGACAACAAAATAGACTTCTAAAACAAAATACTCAAGTCTCCCACAGATTCTTCCTCTTTGGTGACACGTATGTATTCATGATTCTCTCCTCGTGAAGTTGCCTTGTGAGCTCTAACACTTTCTTCTCGCTTGCATAGAATCGAATTTCAAAGGTGTCTCGTTCCCCCTTGAGTTTAATCCATGATCTCTGCAATTCCTCGAAGTCGATAGGCATGCCAGTATGGAGAATGGTATAAGGAAAATCTCCCTCAGTAACAGGCTCCACAACTATTGGTAGGATAGCAGGATATGGCATCATGAGATTTTGAGCGCCAACTCGTACCCATTTGAGATAAGGCTCAAGAGGGATGGAATTCTTATGCCCCAAAGTCTTTCTATCAACCTTACTTATAATGCCCAAGCATGTACAAACCTTCGATGATAACCTTGAACATTGTTCTCGTAGTCGAATATAATATCTTAAATGAGTATGTCGTGGGGACCATCTCTTCGAGCATAGCCAAATTGTCGTAGAGCTAGAGAAGGGTTATAAGTAATACCTCCCCTAATTCCTAAGAGTGGAACATTAGGGAACTCCCCAGAACGGTCAATGATAGTATTGTCCTCTTGAGATCGAGAGCACCAATAAATATCTGAATGAGAGAGCAACATCATCCTTTGAGACCACCTCAAGCCTTGCTCATTCTTTAATACTGATCGAGGAAGGTGCGCAATAAACTACCTAGACAACAAAGGCAAGCAACACATAAGAGTCCCTCGCTTCCTCATAGTGCGAGTATAAAGAGAGTGCAAAACGACTCCAAGCAATGTAGGCACAGGGTTACGAGTAAGGAAAATTTTGACAGCATTCACATCTATGAGCTGGTCAGGGTTAGGAAAAAGCACCAACCCATAGATTAGAAGAGCCAATATCCCCTTAAAATCTTGTAAATCCATAGCATCTAAAACTAGTCGAGCCTTCTCCATCATGAATTTAGCCAAAAATCCTTTGACCCCACTTCTTGTCTCCCAATTGCCTACAATGTCAAATGTAAGGCCTTAGCAATAACTTCAGGTCTTGGAGTTTCCTCTAAACCGGTGAAGGGTATTTGATCAAGAATAGATACTCCTAGTAGTTGATAGAATTCTTCCATTGTAGGCACTAATTGATAATCGCGAAAGGTGAAACAATGATGTACATGGTCAAAGAACTGAAATAGCACCCTCATCATGTCTTCTTCAAAGCTTGAGGTAACCAGATTGAGAAGTCAACCATATATTTTGGTGAACAGAGAACTTTCAGGAACCCTTGATGTTAACTCTTCGAGTTGAGGAGGCACCCTTACGAAGTTGATTTGGATGGTATTTCTGCGAGTGGAAGCCATATCCTACAAAACAAAACAAAGATAAATCCCTAGGTCCTTGAAATGGTTAGTGAAAATGCTATGGCATGATGTCATGGTTTTTATGATGTTATAAAAAAATAATCATATACAAGCAAAACACACAAATCCTTAGGTTTAGGCTTGCATGGGTTTTATAGGTAAGTATCCTCTTGATGTTTAGTTGGTTCAACCTGTCCTAAAAGAAGTAACTGGGTTCTAGGAGCCTCAATATCACTGATCTTTTTTCATCGAGCATTGTTTTAGCTCAAGCATCCCAACCGTGGCTAAAATATCCCGAAAGTCCAATCTCAACGAGTGTATTATCGAGTATTAACAAACTTTAGTCTTGCACCAAAGCCAGCTATCTCACTACTTTCTAATGGCCAAGTTGTTCAACTAAGGTTCTATGGTCAGTTAGTGCTTCATGACACCACACAATGACTCCATATTCTCCTTGTCTGGACTCAAGGGACACCGGTACTAACAAATGTGGCACACTAATGTAGAAATCGCTTCAACCATGTTAGTATTATGCTATATAATCCCCCACGATCTATTGCTACTTGCCTAATATGCCCCAGATCCGGGTATAGGTTCTATACAAGAAATAAACCCAAGCATAACCCACAAATGTAAAGCAAACAAGGAAAACAAGTAAAGCAAATAAAGGTGATCTAGCTCTTAAGGTAACCCCACTTTTAGTCTTTATTCCCCAACAGAGTCGCCACTTCTGTAATACGGTGGGAGAACTGACTTGGTGTTTTGCGTTTTATCGCAAATGTTGCGGATAGTAAGAGTCACCACAGACTTTTCTTTTATTCAATAAAGGAAAGGGTGAAAATAACAGGAAATACCTTTTAAGAATTTTTCTTTCGGGGGGTAGGTTATGAAAATGGAAGGTGTTAGCACCATTTTCATCCGTAGTTATCTACGGGCTCTTAATTGCTTGATCACTTTGCAATGCTTTATATTTGTGTAACTTTGAAAATATTTTGAAAACACGCCTTAGTTCGGCAAACTTCGCAATGATTCTCGTATCGTTGAGAATGTATACAAAGTGTTAGGTTTGAAAATAATTGTTTGAAAGAAAATGTTTGGAAAGATGTTTGAAAATGCCAATGTAAGGAAATTTTGTAATAATTCTCGTATCGTTGAGAATGTATACAAAATGTTTGTTTTGGAAATTATTTTTAAAGTGTGAGGTGTAAATGGTTTTTTTGTGAGAAATCAATTACGAGCAATCTACCTACTCAAAAAGTCTTTGTTCTTTTCCTCCTCCTTTAGATAGTGCTACTTTACCATTGATTGGTAGATAGTCATATCTTTGTATGTGAGGGACATGCGTGGATCGTCGTACAGTCATATAAGGCAACTTATAGAATGTTTTAGCAATTGTCATAAGGGACTAAAATCGTTTACCAAAGGCAACATTTGAAGGGTCATCGAGAGACTACGATCTTTTAATTGAGGGTCTTTTTCTAAAACCATCTCACGTTCGAGGGACATGACTGTTTATATCCGAGGCAACAAGTGTGGGTTACCCTAGAGGTGCATGTGTGAAAGGTGTTTTGATTTCAAGTATTTTATCCTCGAATTAGGGTTTTCTGTGGTTTAGTTTTAATCTTGTCATACAAACCCTAATAACTAGCAATAATAAAGAAAGCGATAAATTACCGAATTTAAATGTCCTACGCTATTACAACACTTTGGGAATGGGGTGTACAAATTTGTGATAGGGAGAAGAAAGAAATAAAGCTTAATTATCTATTACAAACCATTTAATAATTAGTAATGCGGAATAATAAAATGCGAAAGAATGTAAAGAGAAAAGAAATTGTTTTTTAGGGTTTATTGATGGAGAAAAGGGTTTTATGGTTAACCAAATTAGACTAATTAATTTTATTTACAAAAAAATTAATTAATTATTAACAAGACCTAAAATCTAGGTTCATTGAAATTAAGAAGAAAATAAAACCTAAATCTAAATAATTTGTTTAGAAAATAATTTTGAATATTAATACTAATTTGTAAAAGAAAAGTAAAATTTAGTTTAATAAAATAAAATGCCTAAATTAAAACATTTTTAATTTAATTAAGAAAATATATTTTTTTGGTGTATTTTGGTTTAGATAAAATAAATAAATAAATGAAAATAAAGAAAATAAAAATAATTGGGTCGGGATGTTTGAAAAGAAAAATGGGGGTTAAGAATTAGTAAAAAGGGTTAGGCCCAAGATGTCAGTTTTTGTTTGATGCTGGAAACAATAAAAAAATATATGTTGGGCATGTGCTGAAAAGCAAAATGGGGGTGTGAGCTCAAAAATAACTCAGGCCCAAAAAACAAATGTCCAACGCCTATTTTGATCCCATGTGGCTGACTTTTGAAGGTGCATCATGGTCCTAATCATGTAGAGCGCTGGATCTAGATTGCTGAATATCCAATGGCGTTGATGTGAGGCTTATGATAGGCGCGCATAGCTTGCTTTCATGGAATCTAAGATAAGAAAAATGTAAGAAAACAAAAGGGTACCACTGGGGCTCGAACCCAGGTCCCTATAGATCAATGCATTATGCGCGATTCCTCTGCCACTGGGGTGGCTGTTTCATTCGTTAATAATACAACATGCAATATACTTAAAATAAACTTGGTCCTGAATGTTTGAAATGGCTTCATCTTCAACCTTGCACGCACAGAGTAATAACACCATTGCTATAAATTATGATCTTGCTCATTTCTCAACCATTTTCAAAATTGTAAACATGAAAGTTATTCCATTTTTCACAACGAATCCAACCATATAAATAACTGAAGCTATAAATCAAAGATGAACATGAATTTTGTTTGCTACCAAATAAAACCTAATTTTTCCAGAAAGTTCAAACTCAAAGTTCACATCACTTAGACAACATAAATGAAAATAAGGGCATGGTTAGCTTCAGGGCTATGATGTCTACATTTTTCATTCACAAAGTAACCATTAATGATGCTTTTAGAGAAAGTTCAAGGTTGAGAAAACTTACCTCAAAACTGGAAATTGTGTATGGAGTTTGAGCATTTCTTGTAGTGTGGTGATGATCTTGATAGCTTCACTGAACTCCTAGGAAGCTAATGCAACTCTTACTGAAATTCTGGTGTATGCCAGAATTCAGATGTTATACTCAATGTCTAGACATCTGATATGACATAATAAGTACACTGCAATGTAGATACCCAATTTTTTGTGATTCAGTACTGAAGAGAAACAGAAGCACAGTTTAACCAAGCTGTGCCAGATATACTTTGAAGGTGCAGAGGATAGAACAACGATGAACCTAGTTCTGTTCATCTGTTGCACATGATCAGCAGAGAGCGAACATCCTTCACAGTTCTGTTTCTTCTGCACAGATATCAACATGATGTCTTAACATGTTCTGAGACATTATCTGTTACAACATTACAGTTTTACCTTGATATATAACAGACAGAATTATAAAGTGTTGAAGGTAAAAACACAAATCAGTTGTTGACCCAGTTCGGTGAAACACACCTACTCTGGGGGCATACCAAGCCAGGAAGAAGATCCACTATCAGCAATATTAATTCAGGACTAAACTTCACAAGTTCCCATCCTTCACTTAATCATCTACCCAGTGCAACCTATACCTAGGAACTCCTAGATAGAAACCTACCAGTTTCCATTCCTATTGCCGCAGCAACATAAGTCTTACTCCTACTCAAGAAGTAGAGCCCTCCCACTTGATTTCCTACATTACAATGTATATGAAGTAATGCAGAAACACTTAGACTTGCTTCATAGCTTTGTCTAAGAACACTCAAACCCTTACCTACAGGTATCGAGTTACACACATGGTAACCTTGCCACAGACCGACAGGTTTACCTAACAAAACACCCCCAATGTTACATTATTTGAGAGTTCCCAACCCTAGGTTACAATCTGCTATTTATAACCTATTACCCAACTGGATTTGGGCCTTCAAAAATCTCAGCAAGCTTTTCTCCTTGCTGTTACAACTCAGCAGTAAACTTCTGCTATAATCAAGGTCTTCAATCTTCTAGTTCCTAAAATATCTCCATATTTAGAAACAGTATTTTCTTCAAATATTCTGATTGATTCTTGATTGATCTTCAGATTCTCCATAAGAAACGCCACATATATTCTCAGAGTATTTAAGTACCAGAACTGTAACTGAATTATTAATTCTGTTGACGTGATGTCAAGTCCGATGTCATGACATTATATCTAACATGTTGTCCTAGATGTTGAACTTCTTCAACACAACAAATAACCTCTTTCATAATTTAGATCACTTAGAATAGTTAGGTTACAAGTCACAGCTGTTACAAACATTCAACATATAACATAGTTACTTAATTAGTACTTAATTTCAGGCGCAATGTCATATGCTGATGTTGTGACATCTTACATAACATGTTGGTCCAGATGTTGAACTTCTTCAACCTAACATATTAAAACAACAGAGGGAATATGGGTAAACTTGCTTTCTTATTTGTTTTACAAATGAAGCCAACTCTCCAGCCAGGGCACTTACAATCTCCCCCTTTGGCAAATTTTGGCTAAAACAAATAAGTGCAAGTTGTATTTTGGGACCAGGCCACAACACAGTTGAGATGTTACAATATCTTGTCCAACATCTTCTTTGTAGAGGCTGATGTCCTTTGAGCAAACAACAAACCTCTATCCCTCAACTGTGAGCCACTCCAAGCCATCGATGGCCCAAGAGGATTTCTTTTCTCAAGATTATTGTTGATAATCTTGATACTTATTACTTGTGATCATGTAACTCAGATCACAAGTCACAACTATCCTCTTAACTCAGAACACAAGACACAAACAAGGTCACTTACTTAGGGATCATGTTGCTTTCACCTGAGTCTCGCTGGACATTGCCGTGTGTTGCTTTCACCTGAGTCTCGCCTGAGACTGGGTCCCTATCTTTCTCCCCCTTTTTGGCCAGAATTTGACAAAGACTGCCCATACAGATCCATACCCATGCACAATTTTCCCAGATGCTAACAAACTTCATATTGCTGAAACCCTCTGATGAAGAGAAAGAATAGAGAGAGTCTTCATAAATAATTCAATTTTGGCATAGATAGTAACGATCTTGGTACTTTACTCTGACAGTTTCAGTACCCTAGGACTGGTTTTAATGCAGGTACCTACCCTTGGGTTTGACCCTTTGACCATTGTCAGGATGAAGTATGTCTTGCCCTTTTTAAAACAGACATTTGTCTTTTAGAACCGACTACTCCTTTTAAGTATTTGTCTTAGGATCCCCTATCCAAGAAACATCGTTGTCTCTGCCTCAGTTATATATTACCTTTATTAGATGACAAGTTATCATCTAAACATTCCAACTCACTAAACAGCTCCATAATGAGACAGAACCGCCCTGTTTTCTTAGCAGATGAAAACACGCTCAAATCCTATGTTGTCATACATTCTGCTAATTTGAAACCATTCCATTTTTCACAAAGAGGATGGTTACTCCCTCTGAGTCATACAGCTGTACATACATGGGTTTATTAATAATAATCCACACTTCATCCAATTTTCCTCCTGTCTGTAGTTTTAGAGGAAATTAGGAACAATGTCATTACCAATGTGATGACATTCGGTCAGACATAGTCCTCTTCAGTCTCGAACACATCATCCCAATAGTTAATAAGGTGCCACACTTTATATCCTACGAGTTTGATGAAGACCTTTCGTACAAACCAATACTCCCCCTGTTAGGGACAATCACTTCTCTTCATGGAAACAAGTAGGTCACATTCAATACTCAGTTGGACCTTCAAGACAACTTCTGATTCAAGGTAAATAAGACCCCTTGATGAATGGAAAACATAAGACGCATCTTCATGTCTTCAAGAGCGCACCCTCTGTTCAACAATATTGGTTGAACGCATTCATCCTGTGAATCAAACTTTCTCGATAATAATCAGCTGCCACAGGTTGATTATCTTGATTCTCTGAATCCACTGCTGAGATAGACCAAATGCCACTGTTTGATTGTCTCCATGTTTATCAGACTTCTCACTAAGACAGGAACATGTAACATCTTCTCCACCCAACAACTCCAAAGAGCTGCAAAGAGACGATCTTTTTGAAGGATCTAATCTTCAACTTCGTAGATCATCCTATCTTAAGTTGATATGCCACTTCACCAACCAAGAATCTGATGTTGAACCAAATGTCACAGCATTATGTTATAACATCTAGTTGTTGAATTCAGCTCCAGACTGATCCAAGTGACCATCATCAAGATTATGATGTCTTCTTCTTCTTGTAGCTTTAAGTCTGAACAAGTTTCCAGGAAACCTTTTCAAGGATCAAATGATTTTGCTGTCACCAAAGAGATAGCTCTAAAGCATCACTCTTCCTGTGATTCTTCACAGGGTCTAGAAGAAGGAATGTTCCCACATCTTTAAGAACATCAGTTATCTTGAACTCCAAGGATAATCAATTAAATACTTGTACTTGTCACAAATAGCAATTGATCATAAATCCTTCCCATTATCCAGTAAGATACTTTCACCATTTGAATACTTTGACATACTCTTCGTGTGTTAATATCTTCTTCTTGCAAGCTCTTTCTTTGAGAGACCAAAGAGTTGAGATATCTAGGTTGCCACCCTTGACTCAAGTAAATAGAATTTTCTCTGAACAAACTCTACTCACCTCAACAGATTTGAAACTCCTACCAGATCAGATTCATCCTTAGGAATGAGAGAGATGAATCCTTCCTTGCAAATATGTCACACAACACCCATAACCCATGTGACATAGGTCAACAGCCAGCTAAACACCAGGCTGAACTAATGTGAGGAGGTTAACCAAATCTCCCCCTCAAAATACCAATCATGGAAGCTCCACACAAAATATCCATGCATTGTACACAAATGTCTCGACATGACATATGACATCCCTACCAGATTCAAGTAACTCCAAGAGTTATACCTGTTCATACTCCAATCACACCAATCAGACTTCAGCTGACCTTAAGTACTTCAGAGAAGACAACAACACCAATCATCAGCAGATATGTATTGCCAGAACATACTACCTTAACCAAATTCTGAGTCTTCATATTCTCACATCTTGAAAGATCTTCCACTTCTAATCATGATGTTTAAATGACAAGATTCATGATCCCAATCTACTTCTATGAAGGAGCAATAATGCTGCACCATCATTGACTTTTATTAACCAATGAGCTTGTCTTTCTTCACACCATAGTACTCCAGGGAACAACTGCTCAGCCCTGATCAATGTCACATCTCAACCAGCTTCACTTCTAGAGTTCTGACTCCTAAAAGTAACCTTCGGGAGCAAACAGACATATTTGACTCTACCATTGTCAACTTCGCACACACAGATGTCTCCTCTTCCAGGTCAGGAGTAGGTTCCAAACAAAAGTATCCCTTTGTTTGACACCCAAAACATATGCTCTTCAACTAGTAGCTGCATACTTGTTGAACACATGTTCCACCATCACATAGAACATCAGTTCCATCCCCTTGGAACAAAACCCTCCTTGAAATTCCTCAAGGTCTTCGTATAACACTACTCAAGAGAGTAAGGGAATCAGTGATTATGTGATTCTTGCCATCCTGAACGAAGAACGTCTTCATGAGTGAACTTGACAGGACTTCAAGTATCTGTGACATTTTCAATAGCTTACGTTGAAATCTTGAATACAGTAGCCTTCAATCCACAAGAGGGGAAACACATCAGAGCTTAAGTTTTGCCAAGTATTATGCAGCGGAAGAACATAATACAACTCAATCTTTGCACACACACTACTTCAGGCGTACACAAATCCGAGGTTTGAAAATAAATCAAACCTGGAGCAGCTACCACACAACCAGGCCAAATGCCAATCACAAAGACAGGTACACACAGTTCTTGTCATGAATGGTCCATCCTCCCACTTTAAGGGATCATTCAGGGAAATAACAAACCTTTCAAGGTTACAATCTCCAGTACTAAGATTGACCTTGCAGATACCAGAAAGTATCACCCATGGATCTCATCCAGAAACAGAACAGGATGCCTGCTCTGATACCAATTGAAATTCTGGTGTATGCCAGAATTCAGATGTTATACTCAATGTCTAGACATCTGATATGACATAATAAGTACACTGCAATGTAGATACCCAATTTTTTGTGATTCAGTACTGAAGAGAAACAGAAGCACAGTTTAACCAAGTTGTGCCAGATATACTTTGAAGGTGCAGAGGATAGAACAACGATGAACCTAGTTCTGTTCATCTGTTGCACATGATCAGCAGAGAGCGAACATCCTTCACAGTTCTGTTTCTTCTGCACAGATATCAGCATGATGTCTTAACATGTTCTGAGACATTATCTGTTACAACATTACAGTTTTACCTTGATATATAACAGACAGAATTATAAAGTGTTGAAGGTAAAAACACAAATCAGTTGTTGACCCAGTTCGGTGAAACACACCTACTCTGGGGGCATACCAAGCCAGGAAGAAGATCCACTATCAGCAATATTAATTCAGGACTAAACTTCACAAGTTCCCATCCTTCACTTAATCATCTACCCAGTGCAACCTATACCTAGGAACTCCTAGATAGAAACCTACCAGTTTCCATTCCTATTGCCGCAGCAACAGAAGTCTTACTCCTACTCAAGAAGTAGAGCCCTCCCACTTGATTTCCTACATTACAATGTATATGAAGTAATGCAGAAACACTTAGACTTGCTTCATAGCTTCGTCTAAGAACACTCAAACCCTTACCTACAGGTATCGAGTTACACACATGGTAACCTTGCCACAGACCGACAGGTTTACCTAACAAAACACCCCCAATGTTACATTATTTGAGAGTTCCCAACCCTAGGTTACAATCTGCTATTTATAACCTATTACCCAACTGGATTTGGGCCTTCAAAAATCTCAGCAAGCTTTTCTCCTTGCTGTTACAACTCAGCAGCAAACTTCTGCTATAATCAAGGTCTTCAATCTTCTAGTTCCTAAAATATCTCCATATTTAGAAACAGTATTTTCTTCAAATATTCTGATTGATTCTTGATTGATCTTCAGATTCTCCATAAGAAACGCCACATATATTCTCAGAGTATTTAAGTACCAGAACTGTAACTGAGTTATTAATTCTGTTGACGTGATGTCAAGTCCGATGTCATGACATTATATCTAACATGTTGTCCTAGATGTTGAACTTCTTCAACACAACAAATAACCTCTTTCATAATTTAGATCACTTAGAATAGTTAGGTTACAAGTCACAGCTGTTACAAACATTCAACATATAACATAGTTACTTAATTAGTACTTAATTTCAGGCGCAATGTCATATGCTGATGTTGTGACATCTTACATAACATGTTGGTCCAGATGTTGAACTTCTTCAACCCAACATATTAAAACAACAGAGGGAATATGGGTAAACTTGCTTTCTTATTTGTTTTACAAATGAAGCCAACTCTCCAGCCAGGGCACTTACACTTACTTTATGCTGAAAGTGCCTAAATCGTGTTGGAGAAGTCAAGTTGCAGAGGTGTAAAGTGAGGTTTGAACAATGATGGAAATGGAGTTACAAGTATGAAACATGGATGGGGATGATTTATAAATGAGGTAAGGAAGCTTTGTGATTGATTAGAAATTAAAATGCACGAGTAGATTTTGAATTTGAAGTTCAAGGTCAAAATATGCAACAATGGAGGTTTGAAATGCAAATTCTGAGTTCAGGGATTTATTGAGTGTTTCAGGGCTTGTAAACTTGTGCTTTAGCTTTCATACAACTTCTCTATTTATAGACAATAGGTTTGGGTGCTTTAAACAATCAGAATCAAGAGATCACATATTATGGTTATGTGACTTGATTTGGAAGCAAGCTTGAAAAACATTGTTCCAATGCAATGGTACAAGGGCTTGTAGGGTGGCTAGAGGCTTTAAACATGTTGCTTCTGAGCATACATGTTGAGTGTGATTAGAACAAACAAGTTAAAGGCTCAAGACAAGTTGACTTTGTGATTAAAGTCACTTTTCCAAAATGGAATTGTGAACTTTGTTCCATTAATGGAATGATCACTTGGACAATGGCTCAAGCTCTTGGATCCTAGCTCAATTAGTTGTGAAAACATCTGATTACAGATAGATTTTCAAGTCAAGAGGCCTGCAAAGCAAGATTATGCAACATAGTTGTGGGATTTGGTTATGTGTTTTTCATGAAGATTACCTAAAATTCAAGAATGGATGTCCAACTTCACCTCTTCGAAACTTCTAGCTCAATCATGATATCTTCAAGTTATGGGACATTTTGAAAAGCTTGAAACATTGTATACAAGCTTCATGTTGACCATTTTGGCAAAATAAAATTGGAACTAGGTGAAAATTGGCCAATAAGTTAGGACAAAAATTTGCCTAAACTTGTTGAAAATTTCACTAAGTGTTTATACAAAAATGTCATGACTTCATGAGCCTATATCTTCAAATCTAAGCATTTTTGGACATAAACCCTCAAGGACAAAGTTATAGAATTCATCAAGATCTACAACTTTTATGTTGAAAGTTTTACTTGAGTCATCTTGCATCTTGGTGAAAAAATGTCATGAAGTAGTGAAATTATCAAGGTTAAAAAACACTTAGAATTTTTCTAAGTCTTGAAAATATTGACTTATTGTTGACTTTATTGATTCTCTTGATTATTGATGATCAAGTTTGATATTTTTTAATGTCTTGATGATTCTTGATCTTTGAAATTGAATGTTGATCAAAAAGTCAAAGTTTGACTTTTTGTGTATCAGTTGACTTTTCATTAGTTGATCAAATTTCAAATATCAATCCATTGATCTTGAGAAATGATTTGAGCCATGAAATTATGTCAAGATACTGTGTTTTATTCCTTGAGATCATGATCCAAGCCATTAGGTCATGTACTAGGTCAAAAGTCAATGATCAGTCATTCTCAATCAAAACCCTACTTTTTGACAATTTTGCCCATTTGATGATTTAATTGCTTTTATTGAGGAATTATGATAAAACCTTGATAAATTGATGAATATGACTTCAAAATGTTTATGTTGGACAAAAATCACGAAGTTTGACTATATAGACCATAATTGACTTTTTACCTAATACAACTGGTTTTCAGTCATCTGAGCAATTGGCTGAGCAAATTTATGGTGCAAGACTTGAAATTTAATATGAGCAATCTTGGAGACCTATAATGAACCATGAAAGTCATTTTAGGCATTAAAAGTCCAATTATCCTTGAGAAAACCAAAACCCTAATTTGGACCCAGTCCTTAGGAGGTGAGCTTGTCTGATCAACTCTTCAGACTTCTTGAGCATTTGAGATCTTTTGTGGGAAATGTCTTGAAGAAAACGGAGGGAAAATTTTGGGGTAAAACAACGTGCAATTTATTTTTTAGATTTTCCCTTTGACTTTATTGATATGAAATACCACTTATAATATAATTGATTGTAATGTAATCAACAAATCAATGTTTAACAATCAAAGGATATGTATATATGAATCGATTACACAATCAAAGAATTGAACAATTTGTTATACCAAGTAAATGATATATATATATATATATATATATATATATATATATATATATATATATATATATGTGTGTGTGTGTGTGTGTGTGTGTGTGTGTGTGTGTGTGCGTGTGTGCGTGCGTGTGTGTGTGTATGCATGTGTGTATATAGATATAGATAGATAGATAGATAGATAGATAGATAGATAGATAGATAGATAGATAGATAGAGAGAGAGAGAGTGAGAGAGAGAGAGAACACAAGGATTTGTTTAAGCAGTTCACTAATCTTCCTCGCTATGGCTACGACTGCTCCCAATTCCGTTTGGAATTGAGATAAGAATTCTTACTATGCAAAAAATCCTTTACAAGAGAAATGTAGCAATACAATCCTATAAACCTTATGTTTGATATTGATCCCAGGCCTTTCTCTTCCATTGAACTGAGTTAGATCAAGTCACCCAACAATACATATTTGATCCATCGTCTCGCGCTACTCCTTTGCAAGAAACCATCGTTCTTCAAAGATTTCGCTCGGCCGAATCCATATTGTGAATTGTTGTCACCCAAGATTACCAAACGATTCACTGTCTCACGCTACTCCTTTGTAAGAACCTCCCGTTCTTTAAATCTCGTCACTCGGTCGAATCTAATATTTGTGAAATCTTGTCAAAACCCCCAAATCAACAGTTTGATCTTGGTGGAAAACCTTCATAGTTTTTCCGTTGAAACCCCTAAAAATTTTCAACCTAATCTTTAGTTACACCAACCTAGATCGAACGTTATCAACACAAGTATAGACGGCACCAAAACAATGAATTATTATGTGTACTTTGTTTGTGTGTATGCATAGATGATAGGTTAAAGATGATGAGAAAATTTTGCATGTATTTATAGTTTCATCTAGTTGTAAATGATGCATGTTTGAAGTATTTATATGTGTGCAAGTTGGAGGCAAAAAGGGAGGCTTAGAAATTGAAAAAAAAAATGCAAATTTTCAGAAAAACTTCAGTACGTGTCGACACATATAAGTCATGTGTCGACACATGTAATGACATGTGTCAACCTGTTCAAGGCCATGTGCCGACACACAAATAAAAGCTTACATGCTTTAAAAATGAAGTACATGTGTCGACTTGAAACACGTATGGGTCAACACATGGATGAAAATATCCAGTATGTGGCGATCTGAAGAGATGGATATATTGACATATAGGTACATAGACTACAAGCTTTATTATTGATTCACATGTATCAACTCATACATCGTATGTATCGACACATAGACCTATTTTTCATGTAAAACTCATTTCTAATGCATGATACCTTTTCTAAACATGTTCTAAATACATTATAAGATATCTAATGCAAAGTTGCACATAAAAACTCAGAGATACTGTTCAATATACATAAATGTTAAGGTTATCCTAGTTTTGACATCCTGCAAAACATCTAATGGGCAAAGTTCACTCGCACCTTTTTTATTGAAATCAAGTATTTGTGCAACATTAACCAAAATGATTCTCTGCAATTTTCAGTAAATTTCTATGGGTTGCTTTCTTCTTGGAACATAAGAGAGTAAATTTGATTAATATATGGTAAAAGATCTATAAGCAATATCTGAGTTTTAACCATAAAAAATGGGTCATTCGAGTCTACCAGAAGTTGAATGGCTTGATCTTCAAGTCTATAATCTTGAGAAAGTTGTAGAGCAATACATATGATCTTTATGAACATTTTTCGCACCCACATAATCTTTTTTTATTTGACAAAGTAGTATTTACAATTAAGCTCAGAGAATACTTGATAGGCTTGAATGCGTTTCAACAACCCTAATATTAAATTTCCATATTTAAGTTATTTTATTCTGGAAAATGCTTTGGTACCCATGATTCTAAGTTGGATACTGATACCTTTAGTATAAATTGTGTTAAAATTTTAATTTCTTTTAAAATAAAATAAAATAAAGAGTGACGTGAAAATAAATAATTGGTTGAGAGTATCGATATCCAATTAAATTCAGGGGTGTCGAAGTGCACATTTTTATTATTCAATGAATATGAACTAAAGTGTTACGATTTATGACATATGCCAGTTGTCTATCTTTTTAATATAATACATAGAATTTAGACATTTTAAAATATGGGAAAAGTGTATCACTAAATTTTTTTCCGTTTGGAACCCAAAAAGCTATCTAGTATCCATACAAGGACGTATTGTAATCTCAAATAGTTTTATAAAACCCAGACGGTACAAGAAAAATAACACACACAAAAATTAAATTTCTTGTTACTTTCATTGCAATTGTGTTGCAGCCATGATGCTCAAGAAGAAGGTGAAACTTGCCTACACACAAAAGAGGAAGGTTATCGCAAAAAAGGTCACCAAGGCCCTTTGTGAAATTTCGGCGTATACTGTAGTTTCACATCCTCCTGATTTTGAAACATTGGTCTTGTCAGATCCAGATGAACCCAAACAAGAAAAATTCATCATGCAAGAGATTTCTCAAGATAAGGATCCGATGAAAAACAAAAACCTACCAGAAGAAATGGTTGTTGAAGAACATGAAGGACGTCAGCTAGCTGATTAAGCAGTCACTCCAGGAGATTGATAATAAGATTGCCACACTATATTAATCAAATGTTATTTTAAATCATCTATTCTGATTTTGATGTTTTTAAAATTATAATTATGATTGTCGTCAAGAGTGGCATTGCCTTTATCATAAGGCACGTTTGAATAAAACTTCTGGATCTGAATAAAAATTATTATTATCTTTGTCTTTGAATTTATTCTATCAAGATTCATGCGTAAATATGATACTTCAAAGCAATAAGATTTTTATTCAACGCTATAATTTACAATAAAATAAAAGAAAAATATTAATTCTAATTTATGAGAATTTATTAAATATGGATTTGAGTTTAAATAACAATTTTAATGTAAAAAATTATTTAAAAAAATATTTGCAACATTTTTGTTAAAGTCTTCCCGCATATGAGATATGATCTAAAAACATGTTTATAAGTGGAGAAATTCTCGCATTACAGTTAACTTTTTAAGATTGAGTAAGTCTCAATCACAATTCTAAGTTAATATCATAATCAAGATCAATACCTATTGCACCATTTGTTATTAATTTTTGTTATTGAATCATTTGTTATTAGTTCAACATGGTGAGGGAGAGAGAATGAGATCCTAATGAAGATCAGTGTTATTATAATTAAAATACGTGTTATTATAATTAAAATACGAGTAATTGAGTCTCACATCGATTAAAAATTGATGGAATATTTATTATATAAAAAATTTAAAATTTTTGAATTAAGATGCAATGTCAAAGTTTCTTAGTATCTTAAGAAATTTTGATTAGCTAAGAAGGTCACTAGACTTCGATCCAATTAATCTTAATTCTTAATTCAACTTTTAAGAATACTTTTGTTGTTGGCCTTATTAAACTAAAACTTGAATATTTTTGGGTGTATCCAATTATCTTCCTATGTTACTTTAGTAATTAAGTCTTAGTGTTGCCTCTTAATTGGTGTTACTTAAAAAGTTAATTATAATAAGCAAACTTTTATTTTATAGATTCATTGAACATATGCTTAATATATAAACTAGACACATTAATATATAAAAACAAGTAATTAAAAAGTCTAGCAATGGAACTCATGGGTCTCTAATTTTATTTTTATTATTATTATTATTATTATTATTATTATTATTATTATTATTATTATTATTATTATTATTATTATTATTATTATTATTATTATTATTATTATCATCATCATCATCATCATCTTTATTATTATTATTATTATTATCATCATCATTATTATTATTATCATTATTATCATCATCTTCATCATTATTATTATTATTATTATTATTATTATTATTATTGTTATTATTATTATTGTTATTATTATTATTGATCTTAGCGGTTGATTAAAACCTACAAGATAGTCAGATGATGATCTTTTGTCGGACTGGATTGTCGAGGAAGAAAAAAGGGGGTTGTACCTGCAAGGCATTCCGACGATCAAGTAAGTGTGGGAGCAAGGAGATACAAGCAAAGTATTAGAGTTTTAGTGGTGTAGTTAATATTCAATACCTAACTCTCACATGTGTGAGGATTTATATAATGCCCCTAGTGCGTGACCACTGGTTCTTATTTTTGGGCCTAAATATGCGGATCTGTGAAAATAGGTAATTGTCAGGATTTGGTCATACTGAGCAGGTGTGCTCGTAACTAGACATTAGTCCCGAGGAAGGGTAAGTTACAGGAAGCGGTCTGATAGGTTCCTGATTGTATGGTCGACTTGGGATCGAGCAGACTGAGAGGCGCTCATGGATCACCAAAGGCGAGTGCCGGTCTAAGAGGGAAAACGATCGATGATGCCCGATGGAGGGCGCGGGAGATTCAGGAAGTGTCGTGTGTGCTTCATCGAAGGAGGACTCTAGACTAGGCCCATACAGGATGTTGGGCCAGTCAAGAACAATTGTCCCCCGAGTCGTTGCTTCTGGGCACATGAGTGATGACTTTAGCATCCGCTCGTACTATGAGGCGCTTTTTTCGAGGGACATAAGTGTTGTCCATTTCTCCTTTCTCGCGGGGAGACGATGAGTTGGCCGTTTTAAGCTTCGAATCTAAAGAGGTAGCATGTTTCGAGAATGCACTAACGAAGCGGTGCAATGATGGCCTAGGGTGTAATGATGGCGACCCTAGGGTTCCATAGGCGTGTGTCTCTCATGCGCGAACGGTCCCAGCTATAAATACGAGAGGAGTAGGGCATTTTTTATTTTTTATTCTTCTCTCATCCTGCTCGTTTGTTCGACCGCCGTTGTTTCTTGGAGATTTGTTGCTCGCCACCGCCCTTTTCATCCTTCTTTCTTCTCCAACTGGTAAGATTTCAATTCTTCGTTGTTATTAGACCTTTATAGTTCAGATATTCATGAGTTTAGCCATAGAAATGCACGCAATTAGGGTTAAGATCTTGTCAGTTAGAGTGTTTTAGACGAGTGTTGGTAGCGAACTGTGGTTCTGCATTTTAGAGATGCCAGAGCCGCCGCAGGTTTTCTCCTGACATTCGTGATGCACCGTAGGTGACCCTTGAGGAATTAGGTTTTTTTTTGCTGACTGGGGCCTGTCTTATTGAAGAAGTGTCGTTCGCTCAGATGCCTTAGTGAGGGTTCTGGTCGGGGACATAGTCCTTGTTTATCATCGCCCTTTCACTTGATTAGTGGTGGAAGGGTGCTTCTGGAAGTGTGTTGAGCATCCATAATATTTCTGGGGATGAACCGAATAGATCCGATTAGTAGTTAGGAGGAGAGAACGCAAAGATATAGCCCGTCGATCAGGGTGGCATGTTTCCGCCTGACGAAGAGGAGGACCCGAGGTCTTGGGTCGCCCAAGATCCTTGGGATTGGATTTCTTATTTCTTTGACCACCATGATGAGGTTTTCACCGAGGTATACACGCATGACAACGGAGGTCGAGGGGACTGGTCGTTTTGGATCCCCGGGAAAGACAGTCGGATCTGCTCCAAATATGACAAGAGGAGGATCCCCATGTACGACATCATATTTCGGGAGATGGGCCTCCGACTCCCCTTTTCTGATTTCCAAGTGGTCGTCTTTCGTCATCTTCGACTGGCCCCTTCCTAGTTGTACCTGAATGAGGTTGCTTTCATGCAGGCGTTCGAGATCGTTTGCGACTACTTGAAGATTGGGGCCACCATCCCTCTGTTCTTTTACTGTTTCCATCTTCAGAGGAGCAGGATTGATGGTAAGTGGGGATGGGTTACCCTGAAGAAAGGCAACGAGAAGCTATTCAAAGCTTACTTGGAGTCTGTCCCGCATTTTATGGATAAATATATTATGGTGCGGCCTCTCTCGAGCAGAGCGATGCTGAACATTTTTAGGAATGTACCGGTGTATGATGAGAATGGGGCCCCTCATTTGAACGAGTTGGGAGAGCATGTGAACCAGCTGGTTTACAAGTTTCCTCTCCAGTTGACGAGGAAGCATTTTGATAACAAATTAGGTTCCTACGTATGGAAGGAGGGGGAACTCGGTGTCGAGGACCAGGAGAGCTTTGTTGTCTTGACCGCTTTTGTGGCACAGATCCCTCATGTCTAGCAAACAGGCCGGGGAGGTAAACTGGTGACAGACAATAACGGGGAGGTCGTATACGAGCCTGGTTTAATAGTTGTCAAGGAGCTTCTCGAGAGTGAGGATCATGTCAAATATTTGGGTATTTATGTTTTGAATAGTTATATGTGGTCGAAGATTTTTGGGTCCTCGTTTGCTAACTATGATTTTTTTGTTTGTTTTGCAGATAGCATGAATCCTGCTCAAGAGCGTATAGCCAGGAATCTTGCTGCTAGAGCGAAGAAAGCTTTGAAGGATGCTCAAACTGGTTCGGGGGCTGCTCCCACATTAGGGTCGGGTAATTCATTTTCGGGCTAAGCTACAATTGCTCTCTCTCCCGCTCCAGTATCCTCGAAGGCAAAGATTCCACGTGTCGAGGGAGGTGTTGATCTGACTAGGGAGAAGGGGAAAGGGGCGTACGACCTTTCCCCTTGCTGGCTGGATAAGGCTTTCTTCGAGGGTGCAACTCTTCGACTACCCCAGGTTGAGTCTCTTCACCTCGAGGGTTTGGATCTCCCGGAAAAGAAGGCAATGTTGGCGCATGACGCTGGTGGTCTAATGAGGATTTTGGATATGGTCATTACTTATACCGAGGGGATTTCTTTGCAATAGGATGAGCTGAAGAAGCTACGGGTTAAGCTGGTCACGGTTGAGAAGGGGCGTTGTGATGAGGAAAAGGCTCAGAAGTTGGCCGAGGAGAATTCGGGGAGGCTCTTTGAGGAGCAAAATAATGTATCTTGCTTTCCGTGTGGAATGATTTTTATATCGTGGGTCATGTGGAGTGAGTTTGAGCCTCAACCATTCGGCGCTTTTGGTCGGTGCAAAAGAGTTTCCCCTAAGGTGTTGTTGGGAAGTGAGAGAGTCAAGGAATATTTCTTTGCTTGGGGTCGACCTTCCAATATGATTTCTGATTCGGACTAGAAAAGAAACTCTTGGAGTCAGTTGGAAAAGTAGTAAGGGACAAGTGCATTAAATGCATTTCCAAAATTGAAATTTTTCATTGCTTCCTTTTGACACGTGGGTTGATGTGACTAGCTAGGGTATGGAACTGCTTGTAGTGCACTCTAGTTTATTTGAATTTCCAAGAGAAAATCCAATTGTTGATTATGCAGCTCTCCTTGATAGTTGGGTGGTTTAAACGTCTTTGGATATAAATAAGGGGAATTGAGCACCGAGGAAACTTTTCATAATCCTTGACATTCAAATTCATTCATAGCAGCTCTAATTAGAAAATATCTTCTCTTATTCCTTCCTGAAAACACTCACTAGCAATTGTATCTTTTTTTATCAAAGTCTATGAATTTCTTCATTTACTTTACTTCATCAATCTCATATAACTAGGTACTTTTCTCTAATCAAGCTTTTACCTTCAACATTTCCTGTTTTCAGCAAAGATGAGTGATAGTATTGTTCACCCAGTGAGTGATTCTGAGAGTGATTTTTCTTTTGCTGCAGATATGGAGGTATCATTTAATTCTCATTTAACTCCCATTTCTCATGATTTCCTGGACCGAAAATTTATATCTCTGTCTAATGGTTCTACTTCTGAAATGGATTCCGAGAACTCCCTTGATGAGGGGTGTTGTACCCCAAAATTTTCTCTCCCATTTTACTCAACATATGCTCATTAAGATACTTAACTTGCTCAAGGATACCCAAGAGTTGACCAGACAAACTCCCTCCTAAAGCAATGAACCTATAACTAGGGTTTCCATTTTCATCAATATGGGTAAGCTCCAAAGGCCTCATATGCTCTCCATAGTCCTAATATGTCCTCAAGATCATCAATGCCAAGTTTCATGCCTTGCACAAGAAGTTTGCTCAGTCAACTGCTCAGATGCTTGAAAATCAATTGTATTAGGTCAAAAGTCAACTGTGACCCACATATAGTCAAACTTCAAGATTTTTGGTCAACATCAACATTTTGAAGTGATATCCATCATTTGGTCAAGGGTTGATCATGATTCCTCAAGGAATGCTCCTAATTCATCAAAACTCAAAGGTTGCTAAATTAGGGTTTCTTAGGAAAAGTCAACCAAACTTTGACCAAGCATAACTTTCTCATACTTTATCAGAAATTTCTCATCCAAGGCTCATTTTGAAGAGAATCCAATTTCATACAACGCATCTTCATCCATCAAGGTCAAAAAATGCACTCATAAAAAGATATGAATTTCTACATTATAGGTCCTTTTGAAAAGTCAACAAAAACACCTTTTGGCTCAAAGCTTCTTACATGAACATGGAAGACCAAATTGAGATGAAACTAAAAGGGTTATCTATTGGAAATCCTAAGCTTTCTAAAAAATCCAAGAAAACCTTCCTAGGGTCAAAATTGGAGGAGATATGCATTGTCAAAGGTGGCCATTTTTGGAAAATTGTCAAAAGTCAAATGTGCTCAAAATTTCATTTTTGTCAAATGGGCCTAGCCTTTCATGATTGTATCTTGTTGGGGACATGGTCCACGACCCAAATCATCATCCACATATTATTTGATTTATTTATTTATTTATTTTATTTTGATTTTTATTATTTAAAAGTCAAATTAAATCAAATAAATGGAAAAACATATAAAAGATTGATTTTTTGATCTGATTTTTGTTAGAATCAAATCTAATCAAGCTGGCCTAATCAGATCAAATCAGATCAAGGCAAATTGAGGCAAAAATAGCATGATTAGGATGGTTTTGGAAATATATCATATAAGGAGCAAATCACATTTAATTTCCATGATTCAAAAAGATTCAGTATGTTTTTGTTGCCCTAATTCTCCCTACTACATATATTGAACACAAACAATACAAAAGAACAAGGGCTGAAGTCGTGCAAGCTAGCCAAGAAAACTCAAAATTTGGACAAAATGTGTGGATCTGATTTCTAACCTAGGGGACGATTCAAGGCCATTCAAAGCTTCTAATCGCTTCTTGGTCAACTCCTGAAGCTAATACGATTATTTCCCAAGCCCAGAATCGCTCCTGGTAAACCCATGGTTTGCACATACAAGCTTGATTTTGATCTTACAATTTACGCATGATTAACCACTCTTAAGAATATAATTATGTTTGTATCATCATTTGAAATGTTTTGGTTCAATTAATTTTGCGTTTTGATGACTGTTTTGCTAATTGCCATTGCTAAGGTTTAGGGGGCCGTTTTAGGGTTTCGCTGTATAGGTTAAATTGGACCAAGAAAATAGTGCCATGGTACTCGTGAGATCAAGACGAGTTGATTAGTATAGCTAGCATTAATTTATCATGCGTCTTATAAATTGTTGAAGCTTTCAGGTTTATAGCTATGGAGTTTTGTCCGTAGGTAAAAGCCTGAAACCAAAAATGACACTTCTAGGAAGAAGATGAAGGCGTGGCAGCGTCCCACTGGTCCATCTGAAATTCGCGCACTTTTTGGAGGAAACTACGTGGCTTGTCTTATATTTTATTTATCTTATTATATTATCAATTGAGTAATGCAGCGCAGATGGTTAAGGGCGAAGGATTTGAAGCAGGCGTCCTGGGTTCGATCCCAGGCGCACTACTTTTGCATTTTTCTCCACATTTAATTTCAGATTTGATGTCTCACTACCAAGCATGTCCACTGTGATCGGTGAAAATAGAACTGACTGTTTTTTAATGCTGGTTCGCGAAATGTCGCGGTAAGCAAGAGTCGCCACCGTATTTTAATTAATCCAACAAGGAAAGGACAAAAGCACAGCAAAATTCCTTTTCGAGATGTTTCTCGGGTTCGGGAGGTAGATTATAGAAAGGGAAGGTGTTAGCACCCTTTCTATCCGTGGTTATCCATGGGCTCTTAGGTACTTGCTCACTATGTTTTCAAAAAGTTTTGCTTTTCTTCTGTTCGTGGGTTTTGAAAAGAGTTTTGTTTGAAAACTTCGATTTAACTCTTGTTTCTATCCTCAAGAGTGTATGAAGTGTTTGTTGAAAACTTTTGTTTGAAAAGTGTAAGTGCGAAAAGTTGTTTTGTTTTGAAAGAGCAAGTACCTAAGAACCTCTACCTACTCAAAAAGAATTAAGCTGTGTAAATGTCCTTTAGACAGTGCTATCCCACTATTAAGAAGTAGGCAGCACCGTCGTTGGAGTTTTCGGGTCAATTCGATTAAAGGGACATGTATGGTCACTAAAGCAATGGTAAGACGCCTTAGAGGTAACCCTAATGTCTTAGATCGTTTTATCCGAGGCAACCGTTTCAAGGCAACTTTGATCTTTAGACAGGAGGGCGACCTCTAAAACTTCCTATACTCAATGACCACGTCGAGGCAACCAAGTGAGGCGTACCGTAGGAGTGGCATGTGCGAGTGTGTCAGGTTTCAGTTATGTTATCTTTGCACATGTTATGGTGAGCTACGATAGATTTTAAGTTTAAGAGAGATCTTGTCATGCATAGTCTAGTTAGCACACATCTAGCAGTTAATGGTTGCGGAAAATAAAACTAAGCTATTACAAGGCGCCGGGTATTTACATCGCCAAAAACAAACCCTTGAAAAGTAAATTGCGGAAAATGAATGAAAAGAGATAAAAGGTCCTAATTAAAGCTATTACATCCTCAGAGCAAATACAATTATATTGATCAAAATATGAATCAACAAAAATCACACGCGCGAGAAAAATTGAATCGGAGAATTTTTAGGGTTTTGACCCTTTTTTAGAAAAGAAAGAGATTTTTTTGTTATTTTGAGTTAAATTAAACCTAAACTATTTAATTAATTAAAAGAAATATTTTCTTGGTTTTTTTGAATGTTTTAAGGAAATAATAAAATAAATAAATGATTAAAAGTTATTAAAAACCCTAATTCTAACTTAATTTTATTTTGTTGCAAAAAAGTTAAAATTAACCTAATTAAAACTAAATTAATTAATTGTTTATTTATTTACAAAATAACTAATTAAATTTGATAAATGAAAATATTATATTTTTTATGTTTTCTGAATTTTTTATGTTTTCTGAATTTTTTATGTTTTCTAAATAAAAAAAATAAAAGAAGAAAAAGAAATAAACCCAGGGGGTGTTGGGCCCAAGAGGAGGTAGAGTCAGAAATTCTTGACCCATTATACTTCCAGCCTTGTTGACTTTCTGAGTTGTCCACACCTATGTTGACCAGGGAGTATGGTGAGGACTCAGCTTTGGCCATTTGATTTAATTTGCTGGCCATCTGGCGCCTGGAAATTGGACGCACATGGTAGACCATCTTCTGGGTATTGCATAGGAACACCTGAAGAGAAAAATCAAATAAACGTTTGGGGGGACCTGGGATTCGAACCCAGGTCCCAATGGACATCCCAGTCACGCTTCCACCACTGGACCATTGTGCGGCTTTTGTAATAATAATGAACAACAAATAATATATGTCAAACAAGCACTTATGAATGGGAAAAAAATAAAAAGGCGCGCTGATTCAAATGGACAAACCAGATGACAACACGTCATCATCTTGAACCTTGGCCCTGCAAAAAATATAATCAGATAGCGGGGGTTTTTAACCTCCACTACCTCCTGCAAGGAAAAATAGCGAATAAAAGCACAGTGAACATAAATATTTAGCGAGGTATGGGTTCCAATCGTCTTGGTCTCACGATTTCAACCATGTATCCCATTGGTCCTAATTTTTCCTGGATTGAAAAGCCCCATTTGAATGCTTGAAAACCCTAGAAATTCAATCATGGCATCTCTCGATTCAGGGAACTATAATTCAATTCAACCATTCCATTAGCTTCGTATGGTCTCTAGCAATGCAAATCAGTCACAAAAACATGTTAAATGCACATGAATTAAAAGATACAGTTTTGAATTATAAATGCAAACCGTGAGATGGTATGGAGCGATTCCTTGAGCTTTGATGCTTGAATTTGATTGCAAATCAATCCTAGTGCTTCCTGCAATGTGTTTGGATGAACAAAACGCCTTGAATTGGCCTAGATTGCAAGAATAGGTTTTGAGTTTTCTTGGAAATTCTTGAATTTGATATGGTTGTTTCTGCAGCTTTCAATCGTGTTCTAGGTCAGGGTTGGCTTGCATACATATAGGAGAATCAATTTAGGTCAAGAGCTGGGCCAATATCCATGTGCATTGATGATTGAATCCTTGATTGATAAATCAAATATTCTTGATTTTCATGATTGAACAAGTTGCCAAAATTGGATATTTTTGCATCTTTTAGCTTGTGCACGAATTGGTCAGCATATTTGGATCATATTTGGTTCACAAATTGATTTAGAAAAACAAATCTTTATTTTCTTATAATTTAAATTAATTAAATGAATTAATATGTATTAAAAATCCATTTAATCAATAAATTAAAGAAAATAAATCCAATTCATCTTGGTGGGTCGTGCATAGGTCATGGGTGAAGTTTCAAAAAGAGATTTGAGGCCCATTAGCAAAAAGAAGGTGTTTTGAGCAAAGTTGACTTTTGCAAATTCATGAAAATTTCCCAACTTCTCCAATGCACAACTTGCTCAATTTTGATCATATGACCATGTTCTTGGACATTTTGGAAAGCCCTTGAAGTCCTCTAACCAATGATTTTGATCCCATGTCATTTGGATTTACCAATCTCAAGTTATGGCCTTTGACTCAAAGTGTACTTTTGTTGACTTTTGAAATTGACCTATAATGTAAAAATTTGTAACTTTTTGTGAGAGCATTTCTTGATCTTGGAGTGTGAAGATGGATTGTAGAAAATTTAATCCTCTTAAAAATGAGCTTTGGATGGAATTTTTCTGACAAACCATGAAAGAGTTATGCCCAGGTCAAAGTATAGTTGACTTTTTTGCTGTCCAAAAATAGCAACTTTTGCATCTTGATGACTTTTGAGCTATTCTTGTGGGATCATGATCAAGACTTGATCAAATGATGATTTATCCTTCAAAATGAGATGTTGACCAAGAATTCTGACTTTTGACTGCAAAATGACCATTTTTCCCTTGCAGTTGACTGTAGATCAAATGGGGCTTTTGACTGTGCAAACTGGCACTGTGAGTCTTGAAACTTGACATGTAGGTGCTAGAGAATGTGTATAGGCCTATGAGACTTGATTGAACCATTGAAGACCTCAAATTCCTTGAAAGAACCAAAACCCTAATTTCAGCTGTTTTATGAGGTGATTTGACTGTCTAACCCTTGAACAATCTTGAGCAATTTGAAGATCATTCTTGACAAATCTTGAGGAATATGGGAGGGCAAATTTTGGGGTACAACATCCACCGTACACCTCAGTGCCTCATCATTGGATCCATCTCCAGCCAGATCCAACGCTCAGCATGCGTAAGCTCATGGTAGACCCTCAGAAGATGAACCCACTAGATCAGGCGCAGGACCTTTGGGCCAAAGAATTTGGGCCCAACCAATTCAGCAAAGGCACCCCCCTAATTGCTCATCAAACAGGCCCAGTTATTTTCTTTTTTTGATTTTAATTCTTTTTTATTATTTATTAATTATTTCTTTTTTTCAAATAACACCAAAAATCATGTTTTTTTTATTTAATCAAAAAATCATAAAAACATCAAAAGTCATTTTTTTATAAAAATATTTTTATTAATTAATTAGTTTAATTAAATTAAGGCAATTTAATTCCTTTTAGTATAATTAAAATCAACTAGAATTAGGGTTTAATGTTGTACATAGCCTAATTTCTTCTCAAAAAATAATTTAAATGTTTTTTCAATTAGATTCTTAGGTTTTCCAATTATTTCTCGCATTTAATTCACCGCGCGCGCCTTTAATTTTCCTTTTTTTTATTATTGTAATTGCTTCGAGTTTGTAATAGTAATTAGGGTTTTAAATTTCTGCATCTTTATTTATAGTCAAAATAATTATGTATCTGTGAAAGCCTTGTAATAGCTAGGACTTTAATTTCTCTCATTTTAGTTTCCGCAAACTATTTAAGTTGTTAGATGTATGTTAATAGGATTGTATGGAAAGACAAATTGGAATTAATACAGTAGAAAATCCTAAATGTGCAAAGATAAATAAACTGAAGAAAAAAAACACTTGCACATGCTCACTCCTAGGGTTTACTCCACTCCGGTTGCCTTCGGTAAACGGTCATGAAGTATAGGGAATGTTAGTGGTCGTCCTCTAGTCCCAAAAGATCTAAAATGACCCATTCGGATGTTGCCTCGTGTTGTACCCCAAAATTTGCCCTCCCATATTCTTCAAGAAATTGCCAAGCCAAGTCACAAAATTCCCCAAGGGTTGCACAGTCCAACAGTCTCCTATACAGTCAAAACTAGGGTTTGTGTTCTGATCAAGAGAAGGAAGTTTTCATAGGCCCAATCAAGTCTCACATGCCTACAAATGTGGTCAAGCATCTTCATATCAAGTTTCAAGGCATTCAGCTCAAAATTGCACAGTCAAAACCCTAGATTGCACTACAGTCAACTGTAGGGGCAAAATGGTCATTTGACAGTCAAAAGTTCAAATTTTTGGTCAACATATCATTTTGAAGCCACAAACATCATTTGATCAATGCTTGATCATGATTCTCAAAATTTGGCTCAGAAATCATCAAAGATACAAAAGTTGCTATATTTGGACAGCTGAAAAAAGTCAACTGAAATTGACCAGGGCATAACTTTCACATGGATTATCAGAAAAATTCCATCCAAAGCTCATTTTGAAGAGAAAGAAATTTCCTACAACTCATCTTCATATTCCAAGTCCAAGAAATGCTCTCACAAAAAGTTATCAATTTCAACATTATAGGTCATTTTCAAAAGTCAACAAAAAGGGACTTTAAGTCAAAGGCCATAACTTGAGATTGGTAAATCAAAATGACATGGGACCAAAGGCATTGGTTAGAGGACTCAAATACCTTTCCAAAATGTCCAAGAACATGTGAAAAGCTTAAAAATTGAGCACGTTATGCCTTGTGGAAGTTGGGAAATTTTTGGGAATTTTGAAAAGTCAACAATGGTTCAAATGACCTAAATTTGCTAATGGGCCCATTTTTCTTCCATGATTCATCATTCCAAGCCTATGCACGACCATTTGGCCCAAAGGGAAGTGTTTTCTCATTTTTTATTTATTTATTTGAATTTCTATTAATATTAATTCATTTAAATCAATTAAATATGTGGAAAATATCTAAATGAACCAAACAAATCTTTTTGTACACATTCTAGACTCAAGATCTCGTGCACATCCCAATTAGGCAAGTTTTGGTTTGATTTGAGCATGATTGAACCAAATACACATGAAAAAAGATTCAAAAAAGATCTTATAAAATCAAATATTGAAACCATTGAATTCAAAAGATTTTGTGCAATTTTCTTAACCTAATATGCTCACTACATAACCAGGATGATAACCCTAATCCTAGAAGACTCTAAGCTGCGCTCAAGAATAGGTTAAAAACTTGAAAATTTTCCATAAAAGCTCAAAACTGAAAAGCACCCTAGAGGTCGATTCCAACCATAATACTGATCCCATTAGCTTCCTTGGGTAACATAGAACGCATTCCAATCAATAACAACAGCCAAAGCTCCAAGAATCGGTAACATGAACTCAAACTGTATAACAAAAAATTCATAATCGTATATCATCTTTTAAGCATTTTTACAGCATTCTATTCATGGCATCATGTTTGTTTTGAGCTTCTGAAACTAACCATTGTGTTTGATTGAATTTTTGCAAGCCATACGCGATTATGCCATAACTGCTTTTTAGGGTTTACAGAGTTTGAAAATTGGGGTTTCCCAAACCAAGTAAAATTAGGATTCCAGACCCATGCCATTGCAATCAACGCATCTGGACGAAGAGATCTTGACCTTCGCGATCAATTTATATACACCCTAGCGCTAGTCGCTATTTTTTCAAAAGCCTTCTAATGAAACGCCTGAAAAACGTTGCCTTTGTGTTTTGTTTACAGGGATGGTGAGGAAGAAGAAGCCGTGTCAAAACGTGATAGGCACATTTGAATTCTCGCGCGCTAATCCACTAATGCTTCGTTTTTCTATTATATTATTTGTTTGTTAATTATATTACAAAAGCGTGAATTGGCACAGTTGGTCGGGGACAACGCTGGTAACCCTCGTGACCTGGGTTCAAGTCCCAGGTCTGTACAATTTCTCATGTTATTTTTCTATACATCATTCCATGCAGCGCTCACAGTGAAAAACACTATAATCCCTCACCATCAAGCGTGACACGCATCCAAGAGCATCTGAATCAAAGGCCAGGATTGGAGAACACCATGAACGTGAGTCCACATTGCCACACGCTACTCACAAAAGTCAAATGGACTCAGGGTTTTGGGCCAGCATTCTAAGGCCTACACCTCCATCTGGGGCCTGAACCCCCCCTGGTTTGCTTCTCCATTTTTTATTTTTTTTATTTTTCAATTATGATTTTATTTTTGCTTTATTGTTTTAATCAAATTAATTAATTTTTTTTTTTTACAAAATACAAAAACATCATAAAAATCAGAAAAGGCAAAAAAATATAATATTTATTTATTTTAATTATTTTTATAAATAAATGCATGTAAATAAACTTAGTTTTAGTTAGGTTGTAATTTTAATCCTTTTAATAACTAAAATCCAAAAATATAGAATCAGGTTTAATAACTTTTTATTCCTTTTAATTTTTTTCCCTTTTTATCATATTATTTATTTATTTATTATTTTCATAATTAAATTGTACATAAAAAATAGGTTTAATTTAGGTTAAATTTTAATATTTTCATAATAAATCTAAAAAACACTAGAATTAGGGTTTACATTTCAAATTTCATTCTAATAAATTCTTCTTCTTTTAAATCTAAAAAAACATAAAATACTAAAAAACATTTTCTTTTCAATTTTAATTTCAACCCTTCATTAACTTTAAATTTTTTGCAAAAGGGTCCAACGCCCATGTTCATAATTTATTTAATTTCGCGCATTTATTTTATGTCGTTTATTATAATTATGTAATTCTCCCAAAGCGTTGTAACGATTTTATTTCTCGCACTTTTATTCTATTGCTTTATTTATTTTTCGTCAAATCGGGTCCGGTTTAATTTTGGCGATGTGGACCCGCGCCATTTGTAATAGTTGTAGATTTATTTTTCCGCAACTTTTAACTGTTAAATAAGCATGAAAGACTGTATGGACTTAAAATAAAATCAAGCGTAGAACACCAATAAACATGACAAGACAAATATCAATGAAAACGACACACGGTTCGCACACACCACCCCTAGGGTACGCCTCACTGTTGCCTTTCGAAAGGTGATCGTCGAGTAGAGGATGTCTTAGTAAGTCCTCATGATCCGGGAACCTGGCATGAGGGTAGCTTCTAAGGTGTCTTCCTATTGCTCTGGTGATCACCATGTCCCTAAACTCGAATTGACCCGAACACCTCCAACGGTGGTGCTACTTACCTCTCAATGGTGGGATGGCACTACTTTAAAGGACATTTACACAGACGAATTCCTTAGGGTAGGTAGGTTCTCGTGGATACTTGCTCTAATCTCAAAACAAACTCAAAAAGACTTTTCACACCAACACTTTTCAACAGCTTTCAAAAGCAAATTTTTCAAACACTCTGACGTACGAGTCGAACTGAAATTTTTCAAAGAAACTTTTAAAACCCGCATTGAAAAGCAAACATTTTGAAAACACATTGAGCAAGTATCTAAGAGCCCATGGATAACCATGGATAGAAAGGGTGCTAATACCTTCCCTTTCTATAACCTACCTCCCGAACCGAGAGCAATCTCTTTAAGGAATTTTTCTGTGCTTTTGTCCTTTCCATTTGGAGAAAATAAAAGACGGTGGCGACTCTTGCTTCCGCGACATTTCGCGAACCAGCGTTAAACAGTCAGTTCCAGATCCACCGATCACAGAACTGGCGACTCTGCTGGGGACTAAAACTTAAAGTGGGGTGTACCTTAGGGCTAGCTTATAACTATGTTTTCAATTGTTTTCCTTGTGTGCTTTAAATTGTGGGTTGCTTGGGAGTTCTATAGATCCTAACCCGGATCTGGGGGATACCTTTCTTAGAAAGTGGCAACAAGACTGTGAGGGAACTGTGCGGGGTATACCGACATGGTTGAAACAGTCTGCTACGTTGATGTGGCACTTTGGTGTGTACCGGTAACCCTTGAGTTCAGTCAAGGAGAGTACGGGGCCTCCGCGTGGTGTCGTGAAGCATCAACAGACCTTAGGAACCTTAATTGAACTATCTTGGCCTCTTTAGGGTAGTGAGATAACTGACTTTGGTGCAGTCCGAGGTTGGTTGATACTCGATACTACGCTCAATTGAGGGTTGCTTTCCTGGAATATTTCGGTCGCCAGTTCAGTGGCTAAATCGAAACGATGAACAATGAAAGCAATCCCGTGATATTGGGAACCTTAGAACCCGGTTACTTTGATTAGGACAGGTTGAACACACCAACTTCAAGAGGGTACTACCCAGACCCCATGCTGGCCTTAAACCTTAAGGGCTTGTCTTGTGTGCCTTGTGTGCCTTACATGTTTGTCTTTGTAAATATCTGTGGTGTGTTTAATCATAGCATCATGACATCATCCAGCATCATATGCATTGACTAACCATTTCAGGGGTTCGAATTTTCATCTTTGTTCTTGTTTTGTAGGACATGGAAACTGTTCGTAGAAAGACAATTCAGGTCAATCTTGTAAGGGTCCCTCCTCAGCTTAAGGAGCTTATATCCAGGATTCCCGAGAACTCTTCATTCAGTGAAAGGCATGGAAGCCTCATCAGCTTGGTTAACACCAACATTGAGGAAGATATGATAAAGGTCCTGTTCCAATTCTTTGACCCTCTGCATCACTGCTTTACCTTCTTGGACTATCAGTTGGTACCTACATTGGAGGAGTTTTCCCGGCTCCTGAAGATCCCTATCCTTGATCAGCTACCTTTCAACGGTACAGAAAGGGAACCTAAGCTTGAAGAGATTGCTAAAGCCTTGCACCTACAGTCATCTGACCTCAAGGGACATTGGGAAGTTAGAAGTGGTATCAAAGGGTTCTTAGCCAGGTTTCTGTTTGAAAAAGCCCTTGAATGTTGGAACTCCCTTGACTTGCAAGCTTTTGAAGAGGTTGTGGCCCTCCTTGTCTATGGTTTGGTGTTGTTTCCTAACCCAGATCAGCTTATTGATATCAGTGCTGTCCAGATCTTTATGTCCAGGAATCCTATACCTACATTGCTGGGGGACATCCTTCACTCATGTTACACTCGAACCATGAGAAAAAGAGGTGTCCTTATGTGTTGCACTCCTCTCTTGGGAAGGTGGTTTATTTCGCACCTTCCCCAATCAGTCCTGAAGAATGAGCGGGGTTTGAGATGGTCACAACGGTTGATGACTCTTACGCATGCGGATATACATTGGTGCCCTAGGTCCAGAGAAGATGTCACTATCATTGATCGTTGCGGGGAGTACCCTAATGTTCCTTTACTTGGAATCAGAGGAGGTATTACTTATAGCCCATGCCTGGCTTGGAGACAGTTTGGTTATGCTCGGAGAGACGGTCCTCATGACATGTTAATTCCCGACATAGTTTTTGACTTCGACAACGATACTCAAGGACTTCGTCAGAGATTTATCAGAGCCTGGAGGATGCCAAGTAGGATAGACAGCAAGACACTGGGGCACAGGAACTCCATCCCATTGGAACCCTATCTCAAGTGGGTACGCGCCCGCTCCCAGAAGTTAGTGATGCCTTATCCTCACATGCTCCCAGTAATCAAAGAACCAGTCTCGGAAGGGGAAGTGTCCCACATTATTCAGCACCCTGATATGCCCACATCCTGGGAAGAGATGCAGAAGAGCTGGATCCAGCTTAAGGAAGAGCGGAATTCTCTTGAGACTAGCCTGCATGCCAGTGAAAAGAAGGTCTTGGAGCTCACTCGCCTGTTGCATGAGGAGAGGAATCTCAACACCTACATAGCTCCGAAGAGGATGCGCAGTGTATTTTGGGATTGATTTGATTTTTGTACTTTGCCTATGAGGCTCTGATGTATCAAACAATGATTTCTTTAATGATAACGGGTGTTCCTTTTTTGTCTATAACGAATGTGAACTTTCGAACCCTTGAATGCATTGCATACGCATTTCATACATCATGTGCATAGCAGGTTTTCCCTCTTTTCAGGTTGCTTACAGTTCTTCGCTGTTTATTTCAGCATCATGAATCCCGAATCTGCATCAACTGAGACATCAATCAAGGCTCTTCAGGCGCAGAATGCGCAGTTTCAAGAACTAATCAAGGGTCTGGCTAAAGGCCAAGAAGAACTAAAGGCTATGCTCCTGAAGAAGGAGAAGAAGAAGAAGAGAAGAACTGTTCTGTTCAACTCGGGCCAAAGGTTTGGCAATACTCTGCAGCATGAAGAGGCTGGTTCTTCTGTTGGCAAGAGTCCTTCTCAGGCAGAAGTAAAGGTTCCTAGTCCGGTCGTCTCCGACAACGAGACAGATTTTGATGAAGAGCAATACCCTCCTGCAGATGACAGATATAAGCAACTGGAGGACAGGTTGAAGGCTATGGAGGTGCAACAGGCACCTGGGCTGGATTTCGGAGATCTGGGTTTGTCGACTGGTGTGATTATCCCGCATAAATTCAAAGCACCATCCTTCTCCAAATATGACGGGGCGTCTTGTCCCAAGCTGCACTTAAGGTCCTATGTTCGGAAAATTCAGCCGTACTCTGCGGATAAGAATTTATGGATCCACTTCTTCCAGGAGAGTCTTTCAGGGACTCATCTCGAATGGTTCTATCAGCTGGATGGGACCAAAGTTCGTAACTGGGAGGAGTTGGCTACTGCTTTCTATAAGCAGTATCAGTATAATGCCGACCTTGCCCCCACACGTACCCAACTCCAGGGTATGGCGTTAGGTGCAAGTGAAGGTTTTAAGGAGTACGCTCAGAAGTGGAGAGACCTGGCTGGCAGGGTGCAGCCACCATTGACTGATCGGGAGTTGGTTGACATGTTCTTGGGGACCCTATCTGGGCCATTTTTCAACCATCTCATTGGGAATTCTTCAGCTGGGTTCACTGATTTAATTCTGACTGGAGAAAGGATTGAAGCTGGGTTGAAGTCTGGGAAGATTGCGAAGGGTGCATCCTCTAGTTCGGAAAAGAAACCATTCAAGAAGGAGTCTAGTGCCGTGTATGGTTCTAGGAAATCAGAAAGACCGGAGCACCGCCAATCTGTCAGTGCGGTGATGATTGCTAAGCCTGCTGCCGCTCCTCGGCCAAACAATTCCCAAAGGGCTGAAAGACCCCGGAGGGAGTTTACCCGGTTAAACATGACCCTATCGCAGATCCTGCCACAGTTACTATCCACCAATCTGGTGACGATCAGGGAGGCTCCAAAGTTCCCTAATACAACATCTCCCAAGTACAACCCGAATGCTCGTTGTGCCTACCATTTAGAAAGTCCGGGGCACTCTACCGATGACTGTTGGGCGTTGAAGAATAAGGTGCAAGACCTTATCGACGCAAAGGAGATACAATTCGAAGCGCCAGCAAAGCCGAATGTAGTTACTGCCCCTATGCCTCAGCACGGGGTAAATGCTGTTGATGAAGACGTTTATGCTGTTTCTGTGGATGATCTAGCCACTCCTCTAAAGATCGTCAAGAAGAACCTACTGCAGGCCGGTTTATTTCCGGGTTGTAGCGAGGGTTGCCTATTCTGTGCTGTGTCCCCATCTGGTTGTCCCTTGCTAAAGTTAGGCATCCAAAGCTTAATGGATAGCAAGGAGATTCTATTCAAGAAGTCTGCTGTTCGGTTGGTTCCAATGGAAGAAGTTTCTGTAGTGACTATTTTCAATAACCCAATCCCGGCTCTCCCGAAGAAGCCCACTCAAATCATGACCGTTGCGCCCGTTATTATCACTGTTCCAGGACCCCTGCCCTATGTAACTGATAAAGCTGTCCCTTGGCACTATGGGGCAGATGTATATATAAACGGGATTAAACAAGAGCTCAACACTGGCGCCAGCATCTGCGACATCACTGGCCCAGCCAAAGTTACCCGCAGTGGCAGGCTCTTCTCGCCTGACATTGCACCGCCTGCTGCCCGAAGACCGCTCCTGATAATTCCTACAAGTACACCTATGCCTGTTGCTGATCAAGTTGTTGTTCCTGCTGCTAATCCGATTGTTCCTCCTGCTGCCGAGTCATCCAATGCTCGGGGCAAGGGAATTGAAGTTGAGCCTGCCCAGATGGAGGCACCCATACCCATAGCTGCTGAGGCCTCCCCACAAGAGATGGAGGAGATTCTAAAGATCATAAAGAAGAGCGATTTTAATGTTGTGGAACAGTTGGGGCATACGCCCTCCAAGATCTCCATGCTCTCTTTACTGCTGTGCTCCGAGGCCCATGCAAAGGCCCTAATCTCATTTCTCAAGACGGCCCATGTGCCACATGAAACCTCTGCAGTCCAGTTCACTGATTGCGTGGCAAGTCTAACGGCAGATAATGGCTTGGGTTTCTCAGATGCTGACTTGACCGCAAAGGGGAGAAACCATAACGATGCTCTGCATGTCTCAATTGAATGCAGGGGCACCACCTTGGCACATGTGTTGGTTGATACTGGGTCATCTTTGAATGTGCTACCCAAGAAGGCTCTGGATCGTCTAGATTGTGAAGGCCTGGAATTGAAACCCAGCAACATCATCGTCAGGGCCTTTGACGGTTCAAAGAGGATGGTCCATGGAGAAGTTGACATTCCGATTCGGGTGGGCTCTCAGGTGTTCGACTCCACTTTTTATGTGATGGACATTCGTCCATCTTACTCTTGTCTGCTGGGTCGACCCTGGATACATAAGGCTGGGGCAGTGACCTCTACCTTGCATCAAAAGCTGAAGTACCCCGTCAGAGGGAAGATTGTCACTGTACAAGGAGAGGAAGAATATATGGTGAGTCACCTAAACTCGTTCAGATACATTGAGATGTATGGGGAGTTCATTGAGACCCCCTTTCAGCATTTCGAGGAGGTGTTTCCAATTGCAGCAGGAACAACAGAAGCAAGTGGTCCTTTGAAGATGGCTTCCCTGAAGGATGCCAGGGCTGTGGTGCAGAAGGGTGAATGTGCCGACTGGGGCAGACTTCCAGACTTCACCCAGAAGACTGATAAACTTGGGCTGGGTTTTACCACAGAAGGTCAGAGAGCTATGAGGAAAGCGAAGATCGGAAGGCCTCCGGTATTTATTAAAAGCTCAGAAGTGAATGTTGTTGGGGAGGATCATGAAGTGGACGAAGCAGAATTCAACAGCTGGATTTATCCGACGACCGAAGGCGGATTGAACAACTGGATTGCTAAGGATCATACCCCTGTTACCTTTCTGACGCAGTAATAAATTTCTTTGTTTCGTTATTTTGTAATAAACAATGATAAACTCTATGGCCCGGTGTCTTACCCGAGGCACCGTGGTTCTATTTGTGAGGGCATACAAACTGTCATTTTATACATCATGAATGAAAATCTTGGACGTACTTTTCGCATTGCAAATATTGTGTTCCTTTTCTGTCTTTCATTTCCTTTACATAATTTTCAAAACAGCTGTATTTACACACACACTCACTCATACAGGTTCCAATCCACTCTGGATCTTACTGATAACAACTCTGCTACTGCCAATTATGACTTCGAAAATCCGATCAACTTAGCCGAAGACGAAGGTGAAGACGATTGCGAAGTGCCTGGCGAGCTTGCAAGACTGTTGCTTCAAGAAGAGAGGGCAATTCAACCCCATGAAGAGCCAGTGGAAATCATAAACTTGGGTACTGAGGCAGACAGAAAAGAGGTAAAGATTGGTGCCAACCTAGAGCTCAGCGTGAAGCAACGGTTAACCAAGATGCTGCATGATTATATGGAGATCTTTGCCTGGTCCTACGAAGACATGCCCGGGTTGGATACCGATATTGTGGTCCATCATTTGCCGACTAAGGAAGACTGCCCTCCAGTTAAACAAAAGGTCCGTCGGATGCGTCCAGAGATGTCCGAGAAGATTAAAGCCGAGGTCATGAAACAGTTTGATGCCGGGTTCCTTGCAGTGACTTCTTACCCTCAGTGGGTTGCTAATGTGGTGCCGGTACCTAAGAAGGACGGTAAGGTCAGAATGTGTGTCGATTACAGGGATCTGAACAGGGCCAGCCCCAAGGATGACTTCCCCTTACCTCACATTGATGTCCTTGTTGATAATACGGCTCAGCACAAAGTGTTCTCTTTCATGGATGGCTTTTCAGGTTACAATCAGATTAAGATGGCACCTGAAGACATGGAAAAGACTACATTTGTTACTCAGTGGGGCACCTTCTGTTACAAGGTCATGCCATTCGGATTAAAGAACGCTGGGGCAACCTACCAACGTGCCATGGTTGCCTTATTTCATGACATGATCCATCACGAGATAGAGGTGTATGTGGATGACATGATCGCTAGGTCCCAGACTGAGGAAGAGCATCTAGATCACCTGCAGAAGTTGTTTGACCGGTTGAAACTGTACAAGCTAAGATTGAACCCGAACAAGTGCACCTTCGGGGTAAGATCTGGGAAGTTGCTAGGATTCGTGGTCAGTGACAAAGGTATTCAAGTGGACCCTGCTAAGGTCAAAGCTATTCAAGAGATGCCAGTTCCTAAGACAGAGAAGGAGGTCAGAGGCTTTTTAGGACGCCTGAATTACATTGCTCGATTCATCTCTCATCTGACTGCTACCTGTGAGCCAATCTTCAAGCTGCTGAAGAAAGATCAGGTAGTACGTTGGAACGATGAATGTCAGGCTGCTTTTGACAAAATCAAAGAGTATCTCCAAGAACCACCTATCCTTATGCCACCGGTTGAAGGGAGACCTCTGATACTATATCTGACAGTGCTTGACAACTCAATGGGGTGTGTGCTGGGGCAGCATGACGAGTCTGGCCGAAAAGAGCATGCCATTTATTACCTTAGCAAAAAGTTTACCGACTGTGAGACCCGATACTCACTGCTTGAGAAAACTTGTTGCGCTTTGGTATGGGCTGCTCGCCGGCTGAGACAGTATATGCTGACTCACACTACTTTGTTGATCTCAAAGATGGATCCTATAAAGTACATATTCGAAAAGCCTGCTCTGTCTGGGAGAATCGCAAGATGGCAAATGATCTTGACGGAATACGACATTCAATACACGACCCAGAAAGCCATCAAGGGGAGTGTATTGGCAGACCACTTAGCTCATCAAGCTGTAGATGACTACCAATCAATGAACTTCGAGTTTCCGGATGAAAGCATCATGATAGTAACAGATTGTGAAGTACCTGGACCGGATGAAGGACCTGAACCAGGATCCCGATGGTCTATGCACTTTGACGGAGCCTCCAATGCTTTGGGAAATGGTATCGGCGCCATAATCATATCTCCACAAGGTACTCATACTCCACTCACTGCCCGGCTATGTTTCAACTGTACCAACAACATGGCGGAGTATGAGGCGTGTATCATGGGTCTTCAAGCTGCGATCGACCTAAGGATCAAATTTCTAAGTGTCTTCGGAGATTCCTCTCTTGTGATCAATCAGATCAAAGGAGAGTGGGATACGAAACACCCAAACCTGATTCCTTACAGAGAATGTGTGTTGACCCTGATTCCCCACTTCACAGAGATAACCTTCGAGCACTTTCCAAGAGAAGAGAATCAGTTAGCGGACGCGTTAGCTACAATGTCTTCAATGTTCAAGGTCAAATGGGATAATGAAGCTCCCCGGATCATCATCTGGAAACTGGACGAACCAGCATACTGTTGTGATCTCGAAACTGAATTGGTGACTGAGAAGCCTTGGTACCACGAAGTGAAGAGATATCTGGAAGCTCAGGAATACCCTGAAGGTGCCTCTGTCAACGATAAGAAATTCCTGAGGAGGTTTGCAGCCAAGTTCTTCCTTAGCAACGGCATCTTGTATAAGCGAAACCATGATTCAACCTTACTGCGTTGTGTGGATAAGATTGAAGCGGAAAGAATCATGGAAGAGCTACATGAAGGGACCTTTGGTACACATTCCAGTGGACATACAATGGCTAAGAAAATCCTACGGGCAGGATATTATTGGTCCACAATGGAAGCTGACTGCTACCAACACTCCAGGACATGCCACAAGTGCCAGATCTATGCAGACAAGGTGCATGTTCCTCCGGTTCCCCTGAATGTTCTGACTGCGCCTTGGCCGTTTGCAATGTGGGGCATAGATATGATTGGCGAGATCAAACCTACGGCATCCAACGGACATCGCTTCATCCTAGTGGCGATTGATTATTTCACGAAGTGGGTTGAGGCAGCATCCTATGCTACGGTAACCAAGACTGTTGTGGCACGGTTTATTCGGCACAATCTGATCTGTCGGTACGGCGTCCCTGAGCGGATTATTACAGACAACGGTACCAATCTGAACAACAAGATGATTGTTGAGCTCTGCGAACAGTTCAAAATACAGCACCACAACTCTTCTCCTTACAGACCGAAGATGAATGGGGCTGTAGAAGCAGCAAATAAGAACATCAAGAAAATCGTGCAGAAAATGACAGTGACCTACAAAGATTGGCACGAGATGTTACCGTTCGCTCTGCATGGGTACCGTACCTCAGCTAGGACATCAACCGGAGCAACTCCTTTCTCTCTGGTTTATGGCATGGAGGCAGTCTTGCCAATCGAAGTGCAAATACCCTCTCTCCGGATAATGAAGGATGCAAATCTAGACGAAGATGATTGGATCCAGACACGACTTGATCAGCTCAACCTCATAGACGAAAAGAGACTTGCTGCTATCTGTCATGGTCAGACGTATCAGAAATGGATGATCAGGGCATTTAACAAAAAGGTCAGACCACAGGAATATCAAGTCGGGGATATGGTAATCAAACGAATCATCCTTCCTCAGAGTGATCCAAGGGGCAAATGGACCCCTACGTACGAAGGGCCATTTGTGGTTAAGCAGGTGTTCTCAAGAGGAGCAATGATATTAACCAATATGGATAGTGACGATCTTCCTCACCCCGCTAATACAGACATAGTAAAAAGATACTACGCATGAAAAAAGACCCGCTAGGCTGACATGCCTAGGCAAAAATTAGGGCTTCCCGTCGAACCAAAAGGGTTCGGGCAAAATGAAGGGATGAAAATGAAAAAATCTGTACACCCGGCAAGTCGAAAACCTGAAAAGGCGGCTTGGGCAAAAATGGGTATCCCGGTGGACTGAAAACCCGAAAGGGCGGTCCAGGCAAAAATTAGGGATAAAAGCGTAATACTATGTCTCATTGGATCACTTTGCATCCAGAATCCGGTATCTACATCAAGTTCAGACGGCATCGATCAGTCAACTTCACCTTCAACCAAGGTCATCAAGTGATGAGACGCTCGGAGTTATAAAGGCAATAGCAGAGTTGAAACCCAGTGGATCATTCATATTTCACACAGCTGTTTTATTCTCTTTTGTACAAAACTTGTATAAACTCTCTTGTTCGGCGGCGTACCTCTTACTAGGACGCCAGCCTCGTGTACACAAAACGCCTATTCACAGGCCATTCAAAAATCAATACAAATACATTTTCAGTTAAACGTGCCAAGTGTTTTTCTTTTTTGTTTTGTTTTGCGAAGAACGTCCAAGGTTCAATTTGTGATATATGCATTGACAATAATTTGCTAACTCATAAATATTTGCATACGAAACAAAGGAATTAATTGCAGGTGACGCTAGAAACAGGGGCAATAAAGAGTTGTCTGAGCAGTCTGATTGCTCTATCCTCCAAGGTAGCAAGGTAGGTTCAGCTAAAGAACATGACCAGTATACCTAAATCCCCAGAGAGTGGTTCAGCAAAACAGTGCACTCTTCTCCAAGAAAATTATCAAATATCAAGGAAATTGAGTATCCTCCCGTAGATCTCAATGCTTTCCCAGCAGCAATACATATATTCTTAACAAGCATCCCCGGCAGTCTCGGCCTAAAGATTGTTCCCCGGCGGTATCTCAGTATCCAAAGGAATCACTTCCCTGCAGTTCAAACCTCCCCAGAAGAGTCCAATCCAGTTTCCCCAGGAAAATTGGAATTCATATCCCCAAGCAATAAGCTTATCCCCAGTAGATTCTGGAAGCTTATCCCCTCGCAGAGCACGAATGCATCATCCAGCTTTATTTAAAGAGTTATTTCCTTAACAGGATATAACTGGGTTATCCTCAGCCAAAAGCCACGGAAAGAGCGTCGTCGACAAAGTCTTCTTACCCCAGCGAAGTCTATCAACACTTCCAAAACAACAAAGACATCCTCAGCAAGTCATTCTCAATAATTCAGCAAAGCATCCCTCTCCCCCACAGAGTATTGCTTCCCAGCATGGTCGTCAGAGTATCTTTTCTCCCCGCAGAATTATTCATTCGCCAAGTTTATTCCGCAACGGAGTCATCTTCTCCTACCGGTACACTTGCGGTTATCATCCCCCAGCGGAAGCAAAATCAATACTCCAACATCAGCCCAGGATACGACTTCCCGGCAACCGTCAAGGATTTACTTTCCTAGACGAAAACATACATAAAACATCACATACATACATTATCATAGCATGTATAGATGCATCATATCATACAAATCTCATTTATGTTGAGAACATCATTGCTTGATCTAT
Source organism: Vicia faba (assembly GCA_948472305.1). Lineage (NCBI taxonomy): Eukaryota > Viridiplantae > Streptophyta > Magnoliopsida > Fabales > Fabaceae > Vicia > Vicia faba. Next base: position 171,214 of record CATIWC010001967.1, read on the forward strand.
ATCATGCATTGCACATGACTGACCTTTACCTTTCAGGAAAGACGCAGTTAAAATGCTCAAACATATTTCAAAGTCTTCTCTAGTCCAGCTAAATCGACTCCCAACAGATTTTTCTGATAAAGACTCAGTAGAAGTTATCCCCAGATGGTTCCCTCTCCAACGGCGAGTGAGGTGGTAAGTCCTTCTTCAGATGTTTCCCTCTCCGACGATGAGTGTGAGGTAATAATCTCTTATGGTCCCCTCTCCGACAAGTGCGTGAGGTGGTAATTCCTTCTTCAAGATGTTTCCCTCTCCGACGATGAGTGTGAGGTGATAATCTCTTATGGTCCCCTCTCCGGAAAGTGCGTGAGGTGGTAATTCCTTTTTCAGATGTTTCCCTCTCCGACGATGAGTGTGAGGTGATAGTCTCCTATGGTCCCCTCTCCGACAAGTGCGTGAGGTGGTAATTCCTTCTTCAAGATGTTTCCCTCTCCGACGATGAGTGTGAGGTAATAATCTCTTATGGTCCCCTCTCCGACAAGTGCGTGAGGTGGTAATTCCTTCTTCAAGATGTTTCCCTCTCCGACGATGAGTGTGAGGTGATAGTCTTCTATGGTCCCCTCTCCGGCAAGTGCGTGAGGTGGTAATTCCTTCTTCAGATGTTTCCCTCTCCGACGATGAGTGTGAGGTGATAATCTCCCATGGTTCCCTCTCCGACGGTGTGTGAGGTAGTAATTCCTTCTTCAGATGTTTCCCTCTCCGACGATGAGTGTGAGGTGATAGTCTCTTATGGTTCCCTCTCCGACGGCGAGTGAGGTGACAATTCCTTTTCCTATGATTCCCTCTCCAACGGCGAGTGAGGTGATTCCCTTTCAGATTATAAAGGTCTATGGTTCCCGTTCCGATACTGCAAAGATGGTAATTCCCGCCAAGATTTTTCTCAACGAGCGTTGTTGAAGTTAAAATCACCCAAGGTTCTCTTACCATTCATGCTAAGGCAGTAACCATACCTGGTTCATTCATCATCTTTTGAAGCTCCAGACTCAGCTCCTGTAACCAGTCAGGACATATCTATGCCAATCATCTAAAATCAGCTCCTGCAACGTGTCAGGTACTCATTTTTCTTTTGCAGGTATGCAGGTTCTAGCTAAGGAATCTCCCACGCGATCAACATCTAGATGGCATCTATAAGCCCATCATCCTATCCAGCAATCTCCAAATGGCATCTATAAGCCCATTCCACCACACTGCTATCATGTGAGCGCAAATTTCTGGGCACTTTAGTGTTCAATCATCTTCTACCCTCGGATTACGAAAGGCACGTCAGCCAATCTGCATCCTCAGGTCTAAGAAGATTTAACAGGGGCAACTATTGTACCCCAAAATTTGCCCTCCCATATTCTTCAAGAAATTGCCAAGCCAAGTCACAAAATTCCCCAAGGGTTGCACAGTCCAACAGTCTCCTATACAGTCAAAACTAGGGTTTGTGTTCTGATCAAGAGAAGGAAGTTTTCATAGGCCCAATCAAGTCTCACATGCCTACAAATGTGGTCAAGCATCTTCATATCAAGTTTCAAGGCATTCAGCTCAAAATTGCACAGTCAAAACCCTAGATTGCACTACAGTCAACTGTAGGGGCAAAATGGTCATTTGACAGTCAAAAGTTCAAATTTTTGGTCAACATATCATTTTGAAGCCACAAACATCATTTGATCAATGCTTGATCATGATTCTCAAAATTTGGCTCAGAAATCATCAAAGATACAAAAGTTGCTATATTTGGACAGCTGAAAAAAGTCAACTGAAATTGACCAGGGCATAACTTTCACATGGATTATCAGAAAAATTCCATCCAAAGCTCATTTTGAAGAGAAAGACATTTCCTACAACTCATATTCATATTCCAAGTCCAAGAAATGCTCTCACAAAAAGTTATCAATTTCAACATTATAGGTCATTTTCAAAAGTCAACAAAAAGGGACTTTAAGTCAAAGGCCATAACTTGAGATTGGTAAATCAAAATGACATGGGACCAAAGGCATTGGTTAGAGGACTCAAAGACCTTTCCAAAATGTCTAAGAACATGTGAAAATCTTAAACATTGAGCAAGTTATGCCTTGTGGAAGTTGGGAAATTTTTGGGAATTTTGAAAAGTCAACAATGGTTCAAATGACCTAAATTTGCTAATGGGCCCATTTTTCTTCCATGATTCATCATTCCAAGCCTATGCACGACCATTTGGCCCAAAGGGAAGTGTTTTCTAATTTTTTATTTATTTATTTGAATTTCTATTAATATTAATTCATTTAAATCAATTAAATATGTGGAAAATATCTAAATGAACCAAACAAATCTTTTTGTACACATTCTAGACTCAAGATCTCGTGCACATCCCAATTAGGCAAGTTTTGGTTTGATTTGAGCATGATTGAACCAAATACACATGAAAAAAGATTCAAAAAAGATCTTATAAAATCAAATATTGAAACCATTGAATTCAAAAGATTTTGTGCAATTTTCTTAACCTAATATGCTCACTACATAACCAGGATGATAACCCTAATCCTAGAAGACTCTAAGCTGCGCTCAAGAATAGGTTAAAAACTTGAAAATTTTCCATAAAAGCTCAAATGTGAAAAGCACCCTAGAGGTCGATTCCAACCATAATACTGATCCCATTAGCTTCCTTGGGTAACATAGAACGCATTCCAATCAATAACAACAGCCAAAGCTCCAAGAATCGGTAACATGAACTCAAACTGTATAACAAAAAATTCATAATCGTATATCATCTTTTAAGCATTTTTACAGCATTCTATTCATGGCATCATGTTTGTTTTGAGCTTCTGAAACTAACCATTGTGTTTGATTGAATTTTTGCAAGCCATACGCGATTATGCCATAACTGCTTTTTAGGGTTTACAGAGTTTGAAAATTGGGGTTTCCCAAACCAAGTAAAATTAGGATTCCAGACCCATGCCATTGCAATCAACGCATCTGGACGAAGAGATCTTGACCTTCGCGATCAATTTATATACACCCTAGCGCTAGTCGCTATTTTTTCAAAAGCCTTCTAATGAAACGCCTGAAAAACGTTGCCTTTGTGTTTTGTTTACAGGGATGGTGAGGAAGAAGAAGCCGTGTCAAAACGTGATAGGCACATTTGAATTCTCGCGCGCTAATCCACTAATGCTTCGTTTTTCTATTATATTATTTGTTTGTTAATTATATTACAAAAGCGTGAATTGGCACAGTTGGTCGGGGACAACGCTGGTAACCCTCGTGACCTGGGTTCAAGTCCCAGGTCTGTACAATTTCTCATGTTATTTTTCTATACATCATTCCATGCAGCGCTCACAGTGAAAAACACCATAATCCCTCACCATCAAGCGTGACACGCATCCAAGAGCATCTGAATCAAAGGCCAGGATTGGAGAACACCATGAACGTGAGTCCACATTGCCACACGCTACTCACAAAAGTCAAATGGACTCAGGGTTTTGGGCCAGCATTCTAAGGCCTACACCTCCATCTGGGGCCTGAACCCCCCCTGGTTTGCTTCTCCATTTTTTTTTATTTTTATTTTTCAATTATGATTTTATTTTTGCTTTATTGTTTTAATCAAATTAATTAATTTTTTTTTTTACAAAATACAAAAACATCATAAAAATCAGAAAAGGCAAAAAAATATAATATTTATTTATTTTAATTATTTTTATAAATAAATGCATGTAAATAAACTTAGTTTTAGTTAGGTTGTAATTTTAATCCTTTTAATAACTAAAATCCAAAAATATAGAATCAGGTTTAATAACTTTTTATTCCTTTTAATTTTTTTCCCTTTTTATCATATTATTTATTTATTTATTATTTTCATAATTAAATTGTACATAAAAAATAGGTTTAATTTAGGTTAAATTTTAATATTTTCATAATAAATCTAAAAAACACTAGAATTAGGGTTTACATTTCAAATTTCATTCTAATAAATTCTTCTTCTTTTAAATCTAAAAAAACATAAAATACTAAAAAACATTTTCTTTTCAATTTTAATTTCAACCCTTCATTAACTTTAAATTTTTTGCAAAAGGGTCCAACGCCCATGTTCATAATTTATTTAATTTCGCGCATTTATTTTATGTCGTTTATTATAATTATGTAATTCTCCCAAAGCGTTGTAACGATTTTATTTCTCGCACTTTTATTCTATTGCTTTATTTATTTTTCGTCAAATCGGGTCCGGTTTAATTTTGGCGATGTGGACCCGCGCCATTTGTAATAGTTGTAGATTTATTTTTCCGCAACTTTTAACTGTTAAATAAGCATGAAAGACTGTATGGACTTAAAATAAAATCAAGCGTAGAACACCAATAAACATGACAAGACAAATATCAATGAAAACGACACACGGTTCGCACACACCACCCCTAGGGTACGCCTCACTGTTGCCTTTCGAAAGGTGATCGTCGAGTAGAGGATGTCTTAGTAAGTCCTCATGATCCGGGAACCTGGCATGAGGGTAGCTTCTAAGGTGTCTTCCTATTGCTCTGGTGATCACCATGTCCCTAAACTCGAATTGACCCGAACACCTCCAACGGTGGTGCTACTTACCTCTCAATGGTGGGATGGCACTACTTTAAAGGACATTTACACAGACGAATTCCTTAGGGTAGGTAGGTTCTCGTGGATACTTGCTCTAATCTCAAAACAAACTCAAAAAGACTTTTCACACCAACACTTTTCAACAGCTTTCAAAAGCAAATTTTTCAAACACTCTGACGTACGAGTCGAACTGAAATTTTTCAAAGAAACTTTTAAAACCCGCATTGAAAAGCAAACATTTTGAAAACACATTGAGCAAGTATCTAAGAGCCCATGGATAACCATGGATAGAAAGGGTGCTAATACCTTCCATTTCTATAACCTACCTCCCGAACCGAGAGCAATCTCTTTAAGGAATTTTTCTGTGCTTTTGTCCTTTCCATTTGGAGAAAATAAAAGACGGTGGCGACTCTTGCTTCCGCGACATTTCGCGAACCAGCGTTAAACAGTCAGTTCCAGATCCACCCCTCGGAAAAAGATCTTTAAGGCTTTAGGATGATTACTAGAATTTCCTAACATTGCTTTTGTGATCGTACCTGTCCCTTCGAACGTCCCTTTAAACTCCAACGACGGTGCTACCTATTCCTTAATAATAGGATAACACTGTCTAAAGGAAAACAAACAGACTTTTTGTGAGAGCATTTCTTGATCTTGGAGTGTGAATATGGAATAAAATTGCATCCTCTTCAAAATGAGCTTTGGATGGAATTTTTCTGACAAACCATGAAAGAGTTATGCCCAGGTCAAAGTTCAGTTGACTTTTCTACTGTCCAAAAATAGCAACTTTTGCATCTTGATGACTTTTGAGCTATTCTTATGGGATCATGATCAAGACTTGATCAAATGATTATTTATCCTTCAAAATGAGATGTTGACCAAGAATTCTGACTTTTGACTGCAAAATGACCATTTTGCCCTTGCAGTTGGCTGTAGATCAAATGGGGCTTTTGACTGTGCAAACTGGCACTGTGAGTCTTGAACCTTGGCATGTAGGTGCTAGAGAATGTATATAGGCCTATGAGACTTGATTGAACCATTGAAGACCTCAAATTCCTTGAAAGAACCAAAACCCTAATTTCAGTTATTTTAGGAGGTGATTTGACTGTCTAACCCTTGAACAATCTTGAGCAATTTGAAGATCATTCTTGACAAATCTTGAGGAATATGGGAGGGCAAATTTTGGGGTACAACAGTTGCCCCTGTTCAATCTTCTTAAACCTGAGGATGTAGATTGGCTTGTATGCCTTTCGTGATCCGAAGGTGGAAGATGATTGAACACTAAAGTGCCCAGAAATTTGCACTCACATGGTGTAGTATCAACATGGTGATGTCGGGAATGGGCTTACAGATGCCATTTGGAGATTATTGATAGAAGGATGGGCTTATAGATGCCATCTGGAGATTGTTTGTTGAATTGTAACCTTGTAAGTTGAAAGAAGGAACCTGTGTAGGGTTGCCTGATGATGAGTCTGTGTAAAACTGCACCTGAAAGAGAAGGAACCGGTGTAGGGTTGCCTGATGATGATCAAGTAGATAGTTGTCCTGTCTGGTTTCAGGTATTAATCTACAATCCATCGTCCACATAATTTTTCTGGCTTGTTATAGGTATTAATCCGGAACTTGAAAAAGTTGGCCGATGAGATAGTCGTCCTAGCTGGTTACAGGTATTGATCTCTGACCTGAGAAAGAAAAATAGTTTTCCTGGCTTGTTACAGGTATTAATTTTCAAATCTCTCCGTGTAGATGGTTTTCCTGGCTAGTTTCAGGTATTAACCTACGATCAGTCGTCCACAAATAGTTTTCCTGGCTTGTTACAGGTATTAATCTGGAACTTAGGAAGGTTGGTCGAGGAGATAGTTGTCCTGGCTGGTTTCAGGTATTTATCTCTGACCCGAGAAAGAAAGATGGTTTTCCTGGCTCGTTACAGGTGTTAATCTTCAATCTCTTCGTGTAGGTGGTTTTCCTGGCTGGTTTCAGGTATTAACCTACAATTAGTCGTCCACAGAATTTTCTTGGCTTGTTACAGGTATTAAACTGGGACCTAAAAAGGTTGATGGTAATCATCTTTTGATTGCCCTTTTCCTGAAAAGGAAAAACGTTAGCTGTATGCAATATCATGATGTATGAAATGCATGATGTCATGATGTTCTCAAAATGAATGAGATTTGTGTTGTATGATGCGTATGCATGTCATAATGTATGAAGATGTGATGTTTTATCTGGGGAAAATAAATCCCGGAGCTGCTGGAGAATAGTGTTGAGTTCTTCGTTTCCGCTGGGGATGATGAACGAAGATGATTGCAAGAATAAACCTGTAGAAGAGGATGACTCTGTTGGGGAATAAACCTGGTGAAGAGATTACTCTGTGGGGAATTACTCTGTGGGAAGAGATTACTCTGCGGGGAAATACTCTGTGGGAATAGATGCTTTGTTGAGATTTTAACGATAACTCCGCTGGGGATTCCGTCGATAAGCTTTGTTTAGGGATTTTGATGATGAACTCCGTTGGGGGGATAGAAAGAACTTCGCTGGGGATGATCTTTCGGTTGCCACTTGATGAGGATAACCCAGTTAGACTCTCATGGGGATAGTCTCTGAATATGACTGAGGAGATGCATTTATACTCTGCAGGGGACAAGCTTCCAGAATCTACTGGGTAAGATGGTTCAACTCTGGCGGGGAAGCTTTTTAGACTGCGTCGGGAAATGGCTCCACTGGGGGGTATCTCGTATTCCGCCGGGGAACATTCTTATATTTTGTTGACGAATATTAAGACTGCCGGGGATGCTTGCTAAGGAGTATCTGTCTACTCCGCTGAGGAATATTGAGACCTACTGGGGATACCCAACCTTTTTAGGGCTGATGGTAGGCCAACTCTGCTTGGGAAGAGTATTGCTGATTTGTTCATAGTTGCAAGTCTCAGTGGGGAGAGCTACCATTATTGTCTTACTCTGCGGGGAGTGAAGGTATTTTGGTCATATTCTTCGGCTGAACCTACCTTGGTACCTTGGTGGACAAAGCAACTAGACCTCTTAGGCAATTCTTATTGCCCCTACTTCTGATATCACCCGTAATTAGTCATTTGTTTCGCATGCAAATATTTATGAGCAGCAATTAATGTCAAATGCATATATCAAAAATGAACATTGGACGTTCTTTGCAAAACAAGACAGATAAAGGAAAAACAATTTGCAATTTGTCTGAAAAATGAACTTGTATTGATTTTGAAGTTTGCCTGTAAATAAGCATTTTTGTACAAGAGGCTGACGTCCTAGTAAGAGAACGCCGCCGAACAAATAGGATTTATACAGTTTGTACAAAGAAAACAAAACAGCTATGTGAATAATCCCACTGTGTTCCGACTCTGCTATCGCCTTTATATCTTCGAGCATCTCATCACTTTGCTGCTTAGTTGGAGATGAATATGATTGATTGGTGCCGTCTGAGCCTGATAGTCGATACCGAAGTCCGGATGCGAGGTGATCCAATGAGACATATTGTTACGCTTTAATCCCTAACTTTTGCTTGGACCGCCCTTTCGGGTTTTCAGTCCACCGAGATACCCATTTTTTCCCAAGCCGCCTTTTCAGGTTTTCGACTTGCCGGGTGTACAGATTTTTTAATTTTCATCCCTTATTTTTTCCTGAACCCTTTTGGTTCGCCGGGAAGCCCTTATTTTTGCCTAGTCCAGTCGACCTGGCGGGTCTTTTAATCATGCGTAGTATCTTTTTACTATGTCTGCATTGACGGGGTGAGGAAGGTCGTCACCATCCATGGTGGTTAGAATCATCGCTCCTCCTGAGAAGATGTTCTTAACCATAAATGGCCCTTCGTACGTAGGGGTCTATTTGCCCCTGGGATCACCTTGAGATAGAATGATGCGCTTGATTACCAGATCCCCGACTTGATACTCTTGTCGTCTGACTTTCTTGTTAAATGCCTTGATCATCCGTTTTTGGTACGTCTGACCATGACAAATAGCATTGAGTCTCTTTTCATCGATTAGGTTTAGTTGATCAAGTCGGGTCTGGATCCAGTCGTCTTCACTTAAACCCGCATCCTTCATGATACAGAGAGAGGGTATCTGAACTTCAATGGGCAGGACTGCCTCCATGCCGTATACCAATGAGTAGGGTGTTGCCCCTGTTGACGTCCGTGCTGAGGTACGGTACCCATGAAGAGCAAATGGTAACATCTCGTGCCAGTCTTTGTAGGTCACTGTCATCTTCTGCACAATCTTCTTAATGTTCTTATTAGCTGCTTCTATAGCCCCATTCATCTTCGGCCGGTAAGGAGAAGAGTTGTGGTGCTGTATCTTGAATTGCTCGCAGAGCTCAGTGATCATTTTGTTGTTAAGATTGGTACCATTATTCGTAATGATCCTCTCTGGTACACCGTATCGACAGATCAGGTTATGCCGAATGAACCGTGCCACGACGTTCTTGGTTACGGTGGCAAAGGAAGATGCTTCAACCCACTTCGTAAAGTAATCAATTGCTACCAAGATGAAACGATGCCCGTTGGATGCTGTAGGTCTGATCTCACCGATCATATCAATGCCCCACATTGCAAAAGGCCAAGGTGCTGTTAAGACATTCAAAGGAACCGGAGGAATATGCACCTTATCAGCATAGATCTGGCACTCGTGACATGTCCGAGAATGCTGATAACAGTCGGCTTCCATTGTTGACCAGTAATATCTTGCCCGAAGGATTTTCTTTGCCATGGTATGTCCACTGGAGTGCGTCCCGAAGGTACCTTCATGCAGCTCTGCCATGATCCTTTCTGCTTCACTCTTATCCACACAACGCAGTAAGGTTGAATCATGGTTGCGTTTGTAAAGAATGTCATTGCTGATGAAGAACTTTGCCGCGAACCTTCTCAGAAACTTCTTGTCATTAACGGATGCACCTTCGGGGTATTCTTGAGCTTCAAGGTACCTCTTTACTTCATGATACCAAGGCTTTTCTGTTACCTCTTTGGTCTCAAGATCACAACAATGTGCAGGTTCATCCAATTTCCAAATAATGATCCGGGGAGCTTCGTTGTCCCATTTCACTTTGAACATAGAAGACATCGTAGCTAACGCGTCCGCCAACTGATTCTCCTCTCTTGGGAAGTGTTCAAAAGTTATCTCCTCGAAATGGGGAAGCAACGTCAACACATACTCCTTGTAAGGAATAAGATTTGGGTGTTTCGTATCCCACTCGCCTTTGATCTGACTGATCACGAGAGCGGAATCTCCGAAGACACTTAGAAACTTAATTCTTATTTCAATTGCAGCTCGAAGACCCATAATGCATGATTCATACTCCGCCATATTGTTGGTGCAGTTGAAACATAGTCGGGCGGTAAGTGGAGTATGTGAGCCTTTAGGAGATATGATCACAGCGCCAATACCGTTACCCAAAGCACTTGAAGCTCCATCAAAGTACATAGACCATCGGGATCCTTCCTCAGGTCTTTCATCCGGTCCAGGTATTTCACAATCAGTCACTACCATGATATTCTCGTTTGGAAATTCAAAGTTCATAGACTGGTAATCATCCACTGCCTGATGTGCCAAATGGTCTGCCAACACACTTCCCTTGATTGCTTTTTGAGTCGTGTACTGGATGTCATATTCAGTCAAGATCATCTGCCATCTTGCTATTCTTCCGGACAAGGCAGGCTTTTCGAAGATGTACTTGATTGGATCCATTTTTGAAATCAATAGAGTAGTGTGAGTCAACATATACTGTCTTAGCCGGCGAGCAGCCCATACCAAAGCGCAACAAGTTTTCTCGAGCAGTGAGTATCGGGTCTCATAGTCGGTAAACTTTTTGCTAAGGTAATAAATAGCATGCTCTTTTCGGCCAGACTCGTCATGCTGCCCCATCACACACCCCATTGAATTGTCCAGTACTGTCAAGTATAAGATTAGAGGTCTCCCTTCAACTGGTGGCATAAGAATGGGTGGCTCTTGGAGATACTCCTTGATTCTTTCGAAAGCGGCCTGACATTCATCGTTCCAACATACTACTTGATCCTTCTTCAGTAGCTTGAAGATTGGTTCACAAGTAGCAGTTAGGTGCGAGATGAATCGGGCAATGTAGTTCAGACGTCATAGGAAGCCTCTGACTTCTTTCTCTGTCTTGGGAGTTAGCATCTCTTGTATGGCTTTCACTTTGGCAGGATCCACTTGAATACCTTTGTCACTCACGACGAAACCTAACAATTTTCCAGATCTCACCCCGAAGGTGCACTTGTTCGGGTTCAACCTCAGCTTGTACAATTTCAACCGGTCAAACAGCTTCTGTTGGTGGTCAAGGTGTTCCTCCTTAGTTTGGGACCTCGCAATCATATCGTCGACGTATACTTCAATCTCATGATGGATCATATCATGAAACAAAGCAACCATGGCACGCTGATATGTTGCCCCAGCATTTTTCAACCCAAAAGGCATGACCTTGTAGCAAAAGGTACCCCACTGAGTAACAAAAGTGGTATTCTCCATGTCTTTGGGAGCCATCTTTATCTGATTATAACCGGAGAAACCGTCCATGAAGGAGAATACCTTATGTTGAGCAGTGTTGTCAACCAGAACGTCGATGTGAGGCAGAGGGAAGTCATCCTTAGGGCTCACCCTGTTCAAATCCCTGTAGTCAACACACATTCGGACCTTACCATATTTATTCGGCACTGGAACCACATTGGCGACCCACTGAGGGTAAGAGGTTACCGCTAGAAAACCGGCATCAAACTGTTTCATAACCTCAACTTTGATTTTCTTGGACATCTCTGGGCGCATACGGCGAACCTTTTGTTTTACCGGAGGGCATTCTTCCTTGGTAGGCAGGCGATGAACCACAATGTCGGTATCCAACCCAGGCATATCTTTGTAAGACCAGGAGAAGATTTCCACGTAGTCATGCAGCATCTGAATCAACCGTTGTTTCACACTGAGCTCCAGGTTTGCACCGATCTTGACTTCCTTTTTGTCTGTCTCAGTACCCAGATTCACTGTTTCCACTAGCTCTTCATGTGGCTGAATGGCCCTCTCTTCCTGGAGTAACAGTCTTGCAAGTTCGCCAGGCACTTCGCAATCATCTTCACCTTCGTCTTCGGCAAAGTTGATCGGATTTTCGAAGTCATAACTGGCAGTAGCAGAGTCGTTACCAGTGAGATCCAGAGTGGATTGAGACCTGTATATGTGAGTGTGTGTAAATAGCTGTTTTGCAATATATAATAAAGAAAGACAAGGAGCGCAAAATTTGAAATGCAAAAAACGTCCAATGCTTTTATTAATGATATATGCAAATGGCACACAAAAGCCCTCACAAATGAAGCCACGGTGCCCCGGGTAAGACACCGGGCCATACAGTTTCACAGTATTGTCTGTTACAAATTCAAAACAAAAGAGTTCATTACTGGGTGACAAAAGTAATAGGGATGAAGTCCTTTGCCGTCCAGTTGTTTGGTCCACCATTGGTCGTAGGGTAGATCCAGCTGTCAAATTCAGATTCCTCCATGTCATCCTCGATGGCATTCACTCCATGCTTGGGCATGGGGGCTGTTACAACATTAGGCCTCTCGGGCGCCTCGAACTCAACCTCCTTTGCATCGATTAGGTCCTGAACCTTATTCTTCAGAGCCCAACAATCATCCGTGTTATGCCCCAGGCTGTCAGAGTAATAAGCGCAGCGGGCGTTGGGATTGTACTTTGGGGATGTAGTATTCGGATTCTTTGGGGCTTCCCTTAGAGTTACCAAATTGGTCTTCAGCAACTGCGGCAATATCTGGGACAAGGTCATGCTGAGCCGAGTGAACTGCCTTCGAGGTCTCTCACCCCTTTGTTAGTTGTGATGCTGAGGAGCACCAGCAGGTTTTGAAAAAACCACCGCGTTGACATCTGGGCGGTGTTCAGATCTGTTCTGTCTTCTTGAACCATAGATAGCACTGGATTCTTTCTTGAACGGCTTCTTCTTGGTGCTCGATGAGGCACCCTTCTGTATCTTCCCGGCCTTGATACCAGCTTCAATCCTCTCACCAGTCAAGATAAGGTCTGTAAACCCGGCTGAAGAGTTTCCGATCAAATGGTTAAAGAATGGACCAGACAGGGTCCCCAAAAACATATCAACCAGTTCACGATCAGTTAAAGGTGGTTGCACCCTTCCGGCAAGGTCTCTCCATTTTTGAGCATACTCCTTAAATCCTTCACCCGTCCCTATTGACATACCCTGGAGTTGGGTACGTGTAGGAGCGAGGTCGGAATTATATTGATACTGCTTATAGAATGCAGTAGCCAAATCTTCCCAGCTATGGATACTGGCTCCATCCAGCTGATAGAACCACTCAAGCTGAGTCCCTGAGAGACTGTCTGGAAAGAAGTGGATCCACAAGTTCTTATCAGCGGTGTAAGAATGGATCTTCCTTACATATGACTGGAGGTGCAGCTTTGGACAGGAAGCTCTGTCATACTTGGCAAAGGCAGGTACCTTGAATTTATGGGGAATCACCACCCCAGAGGATAGACCTAGGTCTCCGAAGTTCAGCCCGAGCACGTTCTGTATCTCCATAGCGCTCAAGCGGTCCTCCAACTGTTTGTACCTATTCTCAGCAGGAGGATACTGTTCTTCATCATAATCTGTCTCGTTGTCGGAGACTATGGGGCTAGGAACCCTTCTCTCTTGTGGACTGTCTTTCCCTATTGATGAGGTGGTCAGATCAACCTCATTCTGCAGTCCATTTCCAAACCTGCGTCCAGTGTTGAACAGGACGGTCCTCTTCTTCTTCTTCTTCCTCTCCTTCAGAATCAGAGTCTTCAAATCCTGTTGACCCTGGGCTAAGCTCATAACCAACTCTTGGAACTGGGCATTCTAGGCCTGGAGGGCCTTGATGGCTTGCTCAGTGGAAGATTCAGTAGACATGATGATTGCTGAAATGAACAGCGAAGAAGATAAGTGACCTGTAAAAGAGTACCTGTTATGCATATGATGAGATGAAATGCGTATGATTTATGTTTTCAAAGACAATCGGGATTCAAATTTGTAGACAAGAAAGGAAACACACTTTATTAGATTTAGCTTCAGAATTTAAATTGTTCAACAAATTACCCTTGGGCGTTACAAGAATGGAAATACGGAAAAGTAAATAAAACCGTAAAAGAAATCATCAATAGGTGCATCAATGTTCCCATGTCCTCTTCTTCTCAGTGCGGATATAGTCATTCAGGATCCGCTCGTTCTCCAATTGCTTTGTCAGCTTATGGATTTTCTGTTCTTGCTCGTTGAACCTCTCCCGATAGGAATCCCGTTCTTCCTGCAGTTGCGCCCAAGACCTCTTCAGTGTGCCAACATCAGTGGGTGTATGAGGATGGAGAATAGTTGGAGGAACCCGTCTTTATCAGCAACTTCAAGAGTAATAGGCCTGACAGCTTCGTATGGCATACCTAACTTCTGGGCACGGATGCGGACCCACCTGAAATATGACTCCATTGGCAGAGAAGTCTTTGGTCCTAACTCATGTGGGTCAGATTTGTGAACTCTATCCCAAGCCCTGATGAATCTACGACGCAGCTCGTCGCTATCTACCTGAAAATCAAAGACGATATGAGGTATCAACATCTCATGAGGCCATTCTCTTCTGGCTCTTCCAAACTGACGGAGAGCTAAACAGGGGTTATAAGAGATTCCTCCACGGGTTCCGATCAATGGGACGTTAGGATACTCTCCACAACGATCAATGACGGCCACCTCATCTAAGCCTCTGAGAGTCCAAATAATGTCATTATTAGTAAGAGACATTATCCTATGAGCCCAGCCCCTTCCTTCTTTGTTCTTCAGTACAGATTTAGGGAGGTGCGAAATAAACCACCTCGCCAATAAAGGAGCACAACACATCAAATTTCCCCGTTTTCTGGAAGTACGAGCATAGAGCTGATGAAGGATATCACCCAAGAGAGTGGGTACCGAGTTCCGAGAGATGAAGATCCTTATGGCATTAACATCAATAAAGGTGTCAGGATTTGGAAACAATACCAGACCATAGATTAAGAGAGCCAGAATGTCTGCGTACGCTTTGAAGTCTAAGTCATCCCAGAAACAATTAGCTTTGCCAACCAGAAACTTAGCCAAAAAGCCCTTAACTCCACTTCTAGTCTCCCAGTTAGCCATTACATCCTCTTTGGTCAAGTGAAGGGCTGCTGCAATCTCTTCAGGCCTGAGAGTCTTTTCCCAACCAGTAAATGGAGTCTGCTCCAAAATAGAGATACCAAGCAACTCAGAGAATTCTTCTAGGGTAGGGACCAGCTGGAAGTCTTGAAAGGTGAAGCAATGGTATAGCGGATCATAAAACTGGACCAGGACACTCATCATTTGTTGGTCCCACTTTGAGGTGACTAAACCGAGAAGAGCACCATGCCTCCTAATGAAGGAAGTAGTGTCTGGAATCCTGTCAATCAACTCTTTAAGCAAAGCAGGTGTTTGAACAAAGTTGAGCCGGATAGTATTCCTACGCATGGGCATCATGATGTCCTACAAAACAGAGCAAAGATGAAACCTTCTTGTCTTTGAAATGGGTTAGTCCTTATGCAGGATGTATGCAATGTTATGATGTTATGATGTCATGGTAAAGGCACACCACAAGTATTCACAAAAGGCAAACATGGTAAAGGCACACAAGTCACACAGAAGAGCCCTTAGATTTCAAGTTGGCACGAAGTTTAGGTACTACCCTCTTTCAGTTTCAGTTGGTTAAGACCTGTCCTAAAAATAGTAACCGGGTTCTAGAGGATCTCAATATCACTGACTACCCTCGATCGGTCATAATTCCAGTTTGGCAACCTTTTCTTGCGGCCGGAACCATCGCGAGAGTTTAGTCTCAATGAGCGTAGCATACTGCTAGTGTTCTATGGCCAAGTTGGTCAATTTAAGGTTCTAAGGTCAGTTGGTGCTTAATGACTCCTCAGAAGACCCATATTCTCCTCGTTCCAACACAAGGGATATCGGTACAGACTAAGGTGCCACACCAACGTAGCTACTGCTTCATCCGTGTCGGTCTACGCCGGACAGATCCCTCACAGTTTATTGCTACTTACCTAAAGGGTATCCCTAGATTCGGGTAAGGATCTATAGAACTCTGATACAAGCCCACAAAATTAAAGCATACAAAGCATACAATCGAAAACACAAGTGATCTATTCCTAAGGTACACCTCACTTATTATAATTCCCCAGCAGAGTCGCCAGTTCTGTGATCGGTGGAAATAGAACTGACTGTTTTTTAATGTTGGTTCGCGAAATGTCGCGGTAAGCAAGAGTCGCCACCGTCTTTCATTTAATCCAACAAGGAAAGGACAAAAGCACAGCAAAATTCCTTTTCGAGATGTTTCTCGGGTTCGGGAGGTAGATTATAGAAAGGGAAGGTGTTAGCACCCTTTCTATCCGTGGTTATCCACGGGCTCTTAGGTACTTGCTCACTATGTTTTCAAAAAGTTTTGCTTTTCTTGTGTTCGTGGGTTTGGAAAAGAGTTTTGTTTGAAAACTTCGATTTAACTCTTGTTTCTGTCCTCAAGAGTGTATGAAGTGTTTGTTGAAAACTTTTGTTTGAAAAGTGTAAGTGCGAAAAGTTGTTTTGTTTTGAAAGAGCAAGTACCTAAGAACCTCTACCTACTCAAAAATAATTAAGCTGTGTAAATGTCCTTTAGACAGTGCTATCCCACTATTGAGAAGTAGGCAGCATCGTCGTTGGAGTTTTCGGGTCAATTCGATTAAAGGGACATGTATGGTCACTAAAGCAATGGTAGGACGCCTTAGCGGTAACCCTAATGTCTTAGATCGTTTTATCCGAGGCAATCGTTTCGAGGCAACTTTGATCTTTAGACAGGAGGGCGACCTCTAAAACTTCCTATACTCAATGACCACGTCGAGGCAACCAAGTGAGGCGTACCCTAGGAGTGGCATGTGCGAGTGTGTCAGGTTTCAGTTATGTTATCTTTGCACATGTTATGGTGAGCTACGATTGATTTTAAGTTTAAGGTAGATCTTGTCATGCATAGCCTAGTTAGCACACATCTAGCAGTTAATGGTGGCGGAAAATAAAACTAAGCTATTACAAGGCGTCGGGTATTTACATCGCCAAAAACAAACCCTTGAAAAGTAAATTGCGGAAAATGAATGAAAAGCGATAAAAGGTCCTAATTAAAGCTATTACATCCTCGGAGAAAATACAATTATATGGATCAAAATATGAATCAACAAAAATCACACGCGCGAGAAAAATTGAATCGGAGAATTTTTAGGGTTTTGACCCTTTTTTAGAAAAGAAAGAGATTTTTTTGTTATTTTGAGTTAAATTAAACCTAAACTATTTAATTAATTAAAAGAAATATTTTCTTGGTTTTTTTGAATGTTTTAAGGAAATAATAAAATAAATAAATGATTAAAAGTTATTAAAAACCCTAATTCTAACTTAATTTTATTTTGTTGCAAAAAAGTTAAAATTAACCTAATTAAAACTAAATTAATTAATTGTTTATTTATTTACAAAATAACTAATTAAATTTAATAAATGAAAATATTATATTTTTATGTTTTCTGAATTTTATTAGGAAAATAAATTATTTGGTTAATTAAGTAATAATACTAATAATTAATAATAAAAAAAACAATTAAATAAAAAAAACAAAAGAAGAAAAAAAATAAACCCAGGGGGTGTTGGGCCCAAGAGGAGGTAGAGTCAGCAATTCTTGACCCATTATACTTCCAACCTTGTTGACTTTCTGAGTTGTCCACATGTATGTTGACCAGGGAGTATGGTGAGGACTCAGCTTTGGCCATTGGATTTAATTTGCTGGCCATTTGGCGCCTGGAAATTGGACGCACATGGTAGACCATCTTCTGGGTATTGCATAGGAACACCTGAAGAGAAAAATCAAATAAACGTTTGGGGGGACCTGGGATTCGAACTCAGGTCCCAATGAACATCCCACTCACACTTCCACCACTGGACCATTGTGCAGCTTTTGTAATAATAATGAACAAATAATATATGTCAAACAAGCACTTATGCATGGGAAAAAAATAAAAAGGCGTGCTGATTCAAATGGACAAATTAAATGACAACATGTCATTATCTTCAACCTTGGCCCTGCAAAAAATATAATCAGATAGCGGGGGTTTTTAACCTCCACTACCTCCTACAAGGAAAAATAGCGAATAGAAGCACAGTGAACATAAATATTTCGCGAGGTATGGGTTCCAATCGTCTTGGTCTCACGATTTCAACCATGTATCCCATTGGTCCTAATTTTTCCTGGATTGAAAAGCCCCATTTGAAAGCTTGAAAACCCTAGAAATTCAATCATGGCATCTCTCGATTCAGGGCACTATAATTCAATTCAACCATTCCATTAGCTTCGTATGGTCTCTAGCAATGCAAATCAGTCACAAAAACATGTTAAATGCGCATGAATTAAGAGATACAATTTTGAATTATAAATGCAAACCGTGAGATGGTATGGAGCGATTCCTTGAGCTTTGATGCTTGAATTTGATTGCAAATCAATCCTAGTGCTTCCTGCAATGTGTTTGGGTGAACAAAACGCCTTGAATTAGCCTAGATTGCAAGAATAGGTTTTGAGTTTTCTTGGAAATTCTTGAATTTGATATGGTTGTTTCTGCATCTTTCAATCGTGTTCTAGGTCAGGGTTGGCTTGCATACATATAGGAGAATCAATTTAGGTCAAGAGCTGGGCCAATATCCATGTGCATTGATGATTGAATCCTTGATTGATAAATCAAATATTCTTGATTTTCATGATTGAACAAGTTGCCAAAATTGGATCTTTTTGCATCTTTTAGCTTGTGCACGAATTGGTCAGCATATTTGGATCATATTTGGTTCACAAATTGATTTAAAAAAACAAATCTTCTATTTTCTTATAATTTAAATTAATTAAATGAATTAATATGTATTAAAAATCCATTTAATTAATAAATTAAAGAAAATAAATCCAATTCATCTTGGTGGGTCGTGCATAGGTCATGGGTGAAGTTTCAAAAAGAGATTTGAGACCCATTAGCAAAAAGAAGGTGTTTTGAGCAAAGTTGACTTTTGCAAATTCATGAAAATTTCCCAACTTCTCAAATGCACAACTTGCTCAATTTTGATCATATGACCATGTTCTTGGACATTTTGGAAAGCCATTGAAGTCCTCTATCCAATGCTTTTGGTCCCATGTCATTTGGATTTACCAATATCAAGTTATGGCCTTTGACTCAAAGTGTACTTTTGTTGACTTTTGAAATTGACCTATAATGTAAAAATTTGTAACTTTTTGTGAGAGCATTTCTTGATCTTGGAGTGTGAATATGGATTATAGAAAATTGCATCCTCTTCAAAATGAGCTTTGGATGGAATTTTTCTGACAAACCATGAAAGAGTTATGCCTATGTCAAAGTATAGTTGACTTTTCTACTGTCCAAAAATAGAAACTTTTGCATCTTGATGACTTTTGAGCTATTCTTGTGGGATCATGATCAAGACTTGATCAAATGATGATTTATCCTTCAAAATGAGATGTTGACCAAGAATTATGACTTTTGACTGCAAAATGACCATTTTGCCCTTGCAGTTGACTGTAGATCAAATGGGGCTTTTGACTGTGCAAACTGGCACTGTGAGTCTTGAAACTTGACATGTAGGTGCTAGAGAATGTATATAGGCCTATGAGACTTGATTGAACCATTGAAGACCTCAAATTCCTTGAAAGAACCAAAACCCTAATTTCAGTTGTTTTAGGAGGTGATTTGACTGTCTAACCCTTGAACAATCTTGAGCAATTTGAAGATCATTCTTGACAAATCTTGAGGAATATGGGAGGGAAAATTTTGGGGTACAACATCCACCGTACAACTCAGTGCCTCATCATTGGATCCATCTCCATCCAGATCCAACGCTCAGCATGCGTAAGCTCATGGTAGACCCTCAGAAGATGAACCCACTAGATCAGGTGCAGGACCTTTGGGCCAAAGAATTTGGGCCCAGCCAATTCAGCAAAGGCACCCCCCTAATTGCTCATCAAACAAGCCCAATTATTTTCTTTTTTTTATTTTAATTCTTTTTTATTATTTATTAATTATTTCTTTTTTTCAAATAACACCAAAAATCATGTTTTTTTTATTTAATCAAAAAATCATAAAAACATCAAAAGTCATTTTTTTATAAAAATATTTTTATTAATTAATTAGTTTAATTAAATTAAGGCAATTTAATTCCTTTTAGTATAATTAAAATCAACTAGAATTAGGGTTTAATGTTGTACATGGCCTAATTTCTTCTCAAAAAATAATTTAAATTTTTTTTCAATTAGATTCTTAGGTTTTCCAATTATTTCTCGCATTTAATTCACCACGCGCGCCTTTAATTTTACTTTTTTTTATTATTGTAATTGCTCCGAGTTTTTAATAGTAATTAGGGTTTTAAATTTCTGCATCTTTATTTATAGTCAGAATAATTATGTATCTGCGAAAGCCTTGTAATAGCTAGGACTTTAATTTCTCTCATTTTAATTTCCGCAAACTATTTAAGTTGTTAGATGTATGTTAATAGGATTGTATGGAAAGACAAATTGCAATTAATACAGTAGAAAATCCTAAATGTGCAAAGATAAATAAACTGAAGAAAAAAAACACTTGCACATGCTCACTCCTAGGGTTTACTCCACTCTGGTTGCCTTTGGAAAACGGTCATGAAGTATAGGGAATGTTAGTGGTCGTCCTCTAGTCCCAAAAGATCTAAAATGACCCATTCGGATGTTGCCTCGGAAAAAGATCTTTAAGGCTTTAGGATGATTACTAGAATTTCCTAACATTGCTTTTGTGATCGTACTTGTCCCTTCGAACGTCCCTTTAAACTCCAACGACGGTGCTACCTATTCCTTAATAATAGGATAGCGCTGTCTAAAGGAAAACGAACAGACTTTTTTTGAGTAGGTAGATAGTTCCTAGGTACTTGCTCAAACAAAAATTTTTACAAACAATTTTCAAAAACGGTTTTCGAAACAACTTCGTCACACTCTTAAAGACAGAAACAAGGGTTATCATGAAGTAAAACAAAAAATTTCAAAACAAGCACACACAAGCAATTTGAAAAATGAGCAAGTACCTAAGAGCCCGTGGAAAACCACAGATAGAAAGGGTGCTAACACCTTCCCTTTCTATAATCTACCCCTCGTACTCAGAAACATCTCGAAAAAGGTTTCTGTTCTTTTTCTTTTTCCTTTGTTGGATGAAATAAAAGTCGGTGGCGACTCTTGCTTACCACGACATTTTCGAACAAAAAACGTAAACTAGTATTAACAGTCGGTTCTGCCACTGTATCACAGAACCGGCGACTCTACTGGGGACTTATAAGTGGGGTATACCTTAGGATCTAGGTCATTTTTTAACTTGCTTGCTTGTCTTTTGCTTTGCCTGCTTTATATTCAAGGGTTTTGTTGGGGTTATATAGATCCTACACCCGGATCGAGGAACACCTTTTAGGTAAGTAGCAATAAACTGTGAGGGAATTGTATGGGGTATACCGACACGGTTGTAGCAGTAGCTACGTTGATGTGGCACTTTGGTTGGTACCGGTAACCCTTGAGTCAATCAGGGAGAGTACGGGGCCGCCGCGTGGTGTCTTGAAGCATAAATTGACCTTAGAACCTTTAATTTCACAACTTGGCCACTAGGACGTAGCGAGATGGCCGGATTTGTTGTATTCTCAATGTCGACAGATACTCGATGCTACACTCATTAAGGTTTGACTCTTGAGTTTTGTTTGGTTGCGAGTCAATTGCCTATTGAATGAAGCTAGGAGAAAGATCGGTGATATTGAGATCCCTTAGAACCCGATTACTATTTATAGAACAAGTTGAACTAATCCAACTTCAAGAGGGTATGGCCTTAAAACTCATGCAGGCCTTAAACCTAAGGACTTAGTGTGACTTGCTTGTTTTTTTCTATACATGTGATTTTCTAGCATAATCATGACATCATAAGCATGTCATATTATAACTAACCATTTAAAGGATTTCCTAGGGCTCATTTTTGCTTTGTTTTGTAGGACATGGCATCCGCCCGTAGGAACACTATACAGATTAACCTTGTGAAAGTGCCTCTCCAACTAAAGGACCTGGCATTAAGGGTCCCTGAAAGTTCTCTATTTATTAAAAAGCATGGTCGGTTGCTTAACTTGGTCACTGCAAAACCTGATGAAGAATTGTTAAAAGTGATGTTTCAGTTCTTTGATCCTGTGCACCATTGTTTCACCTTCTCGGATTACCAGCTAGTACCTACTATGGAGGAATTTTCTCAGTTGTTAGGGGTACCTATTCTTGATCAGTTACCTTTCAACGGTACGGAAGAACATCCAAATCCCTAAGAGATTGCTAGAGCTCTGTCCTTATAATGGTCTAACGTAGTGACAAGTTGGGAGACTAGAGGAAGTGTCCAGGGAATCCCGGTTAAGTTTCTATTCGAGAGGGCTTACCATTTTTGGGATACCCTGGATTTAAAAGCTTTCGAAGAGGTGCTGGCAATTCTCGTTTACGGGATGGTACTTTTCCCTAATGCGGATCAACTCGTAGATGTGAACACTATTAAGGTTTTTCTGTCTCATAATTCGGTGCCTACATTACTTGGGGATATTCCACACTCTCTGCATGCTCGCACTCTAAAGAGAAGGGGGACCCTCCTGTGTTGCACTCATCTATTGGGTAGGTGGTTTATTTCTCACCTACCCAGGTCTGTTTTGAAGAATGAATAGGGTTAGAAATGGTCTCGTAGGATGATTTCCCTTACACATTCAGACATTCATTGGTGTTCACGGTTCTCGGAAGATGTTACCATCATCGATCGTTGTGGTGAATTCCCTAATGTACCTCTCTTAGGCATTAGGGGAGGAATCACTTACAACCCTTGTTTCGAACTGCGTCAGTTTGGTTATGGGAGAAGAGATGGTCCTCATGATACGTTTATCCAAGGAATCGCTTTCAACTATGAGAATGATGCTCAGGGATACCGCAAAAGGTTCATAAAAGCTTGGGGCATAGTGCATAAAATTGATATCAAGACGCTAGGGCACAAGAATTCGATTCCTCTTGAGCCTTATCTCCGATGGGTACGAGCTCGCGCCCTAAGTCTTATGATGCGTTACCCTGCTGTCCTACCAATAAATGTGGAACCAATTATTGAATGAGATACTGCTTTCCTTGGTCATCATCCTGACATGCCAACTGATCATGAAGAGTTACAGAAGTCCTGGGTTCAACTCAAAGAGGAGCGGGACACATTTGAAGCTTAGTTCTATGCCAGCAAGATGAAGGTCCTGGAGCTCACTGGGCTACTTCATGAAGAAAGGAACATAAATTCTTACATTGCACCAAAGAGGATGCGCTCATGAGAGACCTAGTTTCTCTTTTGCTTTAAGTTTTGTTTTGTTTTATTGTAAGCCTAAAAGGCATTCTTTGTAACAATTCGAACTTATTAATGCAATTAATGTATCTGAGCCTTTAAGAGTCATTGAAATCATTGCATACGCATCCCATCTATAGCATTGCATAAACAAGTACCATTATAGGCTTCTCATCTTCTTCGCTATTTATTTCAGCAGAAATGTCTTCTGAACAAAGCATCAAAGATCCTCAGGCGCAAAATGCCCAATTCCAACCGATGTTCATAAATCTAGCGAAAGGGCAGGAGGATCTAAAAGCCCTCATCCTGAAGGAGAAAAAGAAAAAGAAGAAGGTCTCTGGTATTCTGAATATGGGCAGAAGGTTCAGGGGGGCGTTAAAGCAACTGGTCGATCTGACCTCTTCATCCAAGGAAGGGGAGAATCAAGAAAGAGAGACAAGGGAAAAGGACCCCAGTCCTGAAGTTTCTGACAATGATACAGACTACAATGATGAGCAGTATCCTCCTACTAAGGATAGATAGAAGCAGTTGGAAGATCGTCTGAGTGCTATAGAAGTCTAGAGGATACCTGGGTTGGATTTCGAAGAATTGGGATTGGTGTCGGGAGTGGTCATCCCGCAGAAGTTTAAGGCTCCAATTTTTGCAAATATGATGGGGTGTCTTGCCCACAACTCCATATTCGTTCCTACGTTAGGAAGATCTAGCCACACACCGCTGATAGAAATTTGTGGGTTCACTTCTTTCAAGACAGTCTGTCAGGGACTCAGCTTGAATGGTTCTACCAACTGGAGGGAGCCAATGTCCAAAACTGGGAAGATCTGGCTGCTGCTTTTTATAAGTAGTATCAATACAATGACAACCTTTCTCCTACTCATACTCAACTCCAGAGTATGTCCATGGGTGCAAGTGAAGGCTTTAAGGACTATGCACAGAAGTGGAGAGACTTAGCTGGAAGAGTCCAACCCCCTTTGTCTGATAGGGAGTTGGTCGATATGTTTCTTGGGATGCTATCTGGTCCATTCTTTAATCATTTGATTGGCAGCTCGTCAGCTGGTTTCACCGAGCTGATTCTAACTGGAGAGAGGGTAGAAGCCGGGATTCGGAGCGGTAAGATACATAAAGATGCCTCTTCGGGTTCAGTAAAGAAGCCTTTCACTGGTAAAAAGGAAGCTAGTTCTATCTATAGCCCAAGAGGTCAAAATAGAGTTGAACACCATCAGATAGTAAGTGCCGTAATAATACCTAGGCCTGCGGTTGCTCCACAATGCAACAATCAACAAAGGGTGGAAAGACCACAACGGCAGTTTACCCGGATTAACATGACGTTGGCTGAAGTGCTACCCCATCTACTAAGATCCAACTTGGCAACCTTGAAAGAGGCTCCCAAGAATCCGAACAGCACATCTCCTCGGTATAATTCAAATGCTCGTTGTTCCTATCATTCTGAGAGTCCTGGCCACGATACCAATGACTGCTGGGCTCTGAGAAATAAGGTACAGGGTCTGATCGAGGCCAAGGAGATTGAGTTTGATGCTCCGGAAAAGCCCAATGTCATAACTGCTCCCATGCCTAAGCACAATCGTGGAGTTAATGTTGTTGATACCAATCTATTTGTGACCTCAGTTGATGAAGTTTCTACTCCTCTTATGACTATTAAGAAGAATTTGTTGTTGGCCAGTTTATTTTCAGGTTGTGGTGCAGGTTGCCACATGTGTTCATCTCTGCCTTCTGGTTGCCATTTGCTTAAGTCAGGTGTTCAGCGCCTGATGGACAACAAATAAATTTTGTTCGAGAAAACTCTGATTCCCATTGTCCCATTTGAAGATGTTGCTATTATAACCATTTCCGACAATCATTCCAAGGTCTCCTAGAGAAGACCTGTTAGGATTACATCTGCTCTAAGAGTCGCTCCGTTAATAATCACCCTTCCTGGTTTTGTCCCATACGCCTCGGACAAAGCTGTCCCTTGGCATTATGGTGCCGATGTGTACTATCATGGCATCAAAAAAGATCTGAAGAATGAAGAGGCTGATCCTGATGTCAGTAACATTGTCGGGACCAGCAAGGTTACCAGAAGTGGAAGGGTTTTCTCTCCCGAGATTTCCCCAAAGACTTTCAATAGGCATGTTGTTATTCCGTCTGCTATTCCTACCGGTACTTCAACTACTACTCCTGTGCTTACTCCAATTATCACTCCCGCCATCGACTCATCCAGGACTCGAGGCAAAGAAGTTATAGGTGAGTCTGCCCGGACGGAGGCACCTAGAAAAATTGTCGTAGAAGCCTCTAAGCAAGATATAGATGAAATATTGAAAATAAACAAAAAGAGCGACTACAATATGGTCGAGCAGCTAGGGAAGACCCCCTCAAAGATATCCATGTTGTCCCTGCTGTTGTGCTCTGAGGCCCATGCGAAGGCTTTGATTGCATTCCTCAAGACTGCGCATGTGCCGCAAGAAACCTCCACCGATCAATTCAAAGACTGTATGGACAGCCTGACTACTGACAATGGGTTGGGTTTTTTAGATGCATACTTGACACCGAAAGGGAGGAAACATAATGATGCTCTACATGTCTCGATCGAATGCAGGGGCACTATTATGGCTCATGTGCTGGTAGATATTGGATCCTCACCGAATGTCCTTCCGAAGAAGGCTCTCGACCGACTAGATTGTAAAGGATTTACCTTAAAGCCTAGTAACATTGTGGTAAGGCCTTTTGATGGGTCGAAGAGAATGGTGCATGGGGAGGTGGACATCCCTATCAAGGTAGGCTCTCAAACCTTGGAGTCCACCTTCTATGTGATGGAAATCAGGCCATCATACTCTTGTTTGCTTGGTCGTCCTTGGATCCATGAAGCTGGGGTTGTTACTTCTACACTGCACCAAATGCTGAAGTATCCAGTGAAGGGGAAGATTGTCATTATACGTGGAGAAGCAGAGTATATGGTAAACCACCACAACTCCTTCAGGTACGTAGAGATGGACGGGGAATTCATAAAGACTCCTTGCCAGAATTTTGAAGAGGTTCCCAAGATCCTGGCATCGATTGAAACTACTACCAATAATAAACCTCCTCTGAAGATGGCTTCTCTCAAAGACACCAGAGCAGTGGTTGAAGAAGGTGGGTATACAAATTGGGGACAACTCCCTAATTTTACTCACAAAACGGACAAGTTAGGTTTGGGCTTTACTTCAGGAGCTCAAAGGGTTGTTCGATGCGCTCGAGCTGGAGGACCTCCCCTACGCATCAGCAATCGGGTAATTAATGCCATTGAAGACAGTGAGGAAGACTCTGATATTGACAGTTGGATCTACCCAACTACCAACGGTGGACCGAGTAACTGGACGGCTAGGGACTTTATACCAGTTTCTTTTATTCCGCAGTAATTGTCTTACTTGTTTTGAGATTTGTAATAAACAATTTTAACTCTACAGCCATGTGCCTTGCCCGAGGCACATTTACTTTGTTTGTGAGGGCTATTATTTGTCATTTCATTTATCATCAATAAAACATTGGACGTTCCTTGCATACAAATTTTGCACTCTCTGTTTTTCTTTTGTGTTTTCACTTTATCAAAATAGTTATGCTCTTACATACACTCACGTATCATACTGCAGATCCATATCCACTATGGATCCCGTTGATAACAGTTCTACTACTTCCAGTTATGACTTCGAAAATCCGATCAACCAAGCCGAAGACGAAGGTGAGGATGATTGTGAGGTGCCTGGAGAACTTGCTAGACTATTAAAGCAGGAAGAAAGGGCTATACAGCCTCATGAAGAGCCAGTTGAGATGATAAACCTAGGCACTGAGATAGAGAAAAAAGAAGTCAAGATTGGCACAAATCTGGAAGTTAATATTAAACAGCGGTTGATACAAATGTTGCACGACTACGTTGAGATCTTCTCCTGGTCATATAAAGACGTGCCAGGTTTAGACACTGATATTGTGGTACATCATTTACCGACTAAGGAAGACTGTCCTCCGGTTAAATAGAAGGTCTGCTGTATGCGCCCTGAAATGTCAGAGAAGATCAAGGCAGAGGTCATGAAGCAGTTCGACGCAGGGTTCTTAGCTGTCACCTCCTATCCACAGTGGGTTGCTAACGTTGTTCCGGTACCTAAGAAGGACGGTAAGGTACAGATGTTTGTGGATTACAGAGATCTGAACAGGGCAAGCCCCAAGGATGACTTCCCACTTCCTCACATTGACGTTCTGGTTGACAACACCGTGCAACACAAAATCTTCTCCTTCATGGATGGTTTCTCTGGCTACAACCAGATCAAGATGGCTCTTGAAGACATGGAGAAGACAACCTTTGTCACACAGTGGGGAACCTTCTGTTACAAGGTGATGCCTTTTAGGTTGAAGAATGTTGGGGAAACTTATTAGTGCCCCATGGTCACTTTGTTCCACAATATGATCCACCATGAGATCGAGGTTTATGTTGTTGACATGATAGTCAGGTCTCAAACCGAGGAAGAGCACCTTGATGATTTACAAAAGTTGTTTGACAGGTTAAAGACATACAAGCTGAGGTTGAATCCGAACAAGTGCACCTTCGGGGTAAGGTCTGGTAAGCTCCTGGGTTTGATTATCAGCGACAAAGGCATCCAAGTAGAGCCTGTGAAGGTAAAGGCCATACAAGAAATGCCAGCTCCCCGTACAGAGAAGTAAGTTAGAGGTTTCTTGGGACGCTTGAATTATATCTCCAGGTTCATTTCACATCTAACTGCTACTTGTGAGCCCATCCTCAAGCTTCTAAATAAAGATCAAGTGGTAAAGTGGAATGAAGAATGCCAGACAGCTTTCGAAAGAATCAAGGAATACCTTCAAGAACTGCCAATTGTGATGCTTCCGGTTGAAGGAAGACCTTTGATATTGTACTTAATAGTGCTAGACAATTCAATGGGGTGTGTGTTGGGGCAGCATGACGAGTTTGGTCGAAAAGAGCATGCAATATACTACCTTAGCAAAAAGTTTACCGATTGTGAGACACGATACTCACTACTCGAGAAAACTTGCTGCGCTTTGGCATGAGCTGCTCACCGACTAAGACAATATATGCTGACCCACACCACTTTGTTGATATCTAAGATGGATCCAATCAAATACATCTTCGAGAAACCCCCTCTCTCCAGAAGAATAGTAAGATGGAAGATGATCTTAACTGAGTACGATATACAATATACAACCCAAAAAGCAATCAAGGGGAGTGTATTGGCTGATCATTTGGCTCATCAGGCCGTGGATGACTACCAGTCCATGAATTTTGAGTTCCCGGATGAGAATATTATGATGGTGGTTGACTATGAAGAACCTGGACCGGATGAAGGACCCGAAGAGGGATCCCGATGGACTATGGTTTTTGACGGAGCTTCGAACGCACTTGGTAATGGCATCAGTGTTGTAATCATATCTCCTGAGGACTGTCATACTCCTTTCACTGCCCGACTATGTTTCAACTGCACTAACAACATGGCGGAGTATGAAGCTTGTATCATGGGTCTCAAGGCCGCTATTGACCTCGGGATCAAGTTCTTGGACGTTTTCGGGGATTCAGCCTTGGTAATAAGTCATATCAAAGGAGAATGGGATATGAAGCATCAGAATCTCATCCCATACAAAGAGCACGTGCTGACATTGCTCCCACACTTTGAGGAGGTAACTTTTGAACATTTTCCGCGAGAGGAGAATCAGTTAGCGGACGCGCTAGCTACCATGTCTTCTATGTTCAAAGTCAGGTGGGACAATGAAGCTCCCCGAATCACCATTGAGAGGTTGGATGAACCAGCGCACTGTTGTGAGATTGATACCAAAGAGGTGGCAGACAAACCCTGGTTTCACAAAGTCAAGAGGTATCTCGAGACTCAAGAGTATCCCTAAGAGGTATTTGTCAATGATAAGAATTTTCTGAGAAGGTTCGCTGCGAAATTCTTCCTCAGTAATGGAATCTTCTACAAGCATAATCATTACTCTACCTTACTACAGTGTGTAAACAAGAGCAAAGCCGAGAGGATTATGACAGATGTACATGAAGGTACCTTCGGAACCCATTTCAGTGGACATACCATGGCTAAGATCCTACGGGTGGGATATTACTGGTCCACTATGGAAGCAGATTGTTATCAGCACTCCTGAACTTGTCATAAGTGCCAAATCTACGCTGATAAGGTGCATGTGCCTCCAGTTCCCTTGAACGTCTTGACAGATCCGTGGCCCTGTGCAATGTGGGGCATTGACATGATCGGATAAATCAGGCCCACTGCTTCCAATGGACATCGCTTCATTCTAGTGGCCATTGATTACTTCATAAAGTGGGTTGAGGCAGCCTTTTTTGCTACTGTGACCAAGAACGTTGTAGCGCGATTTATCCAACATAATCTAATATGTTGGTATGGTGTGCCAGAGAGAATTATTACTGACAATGGTACGAATCTCAACAACACAATGATCACCGAGCTCTGTAAACAGTTTAAGATACAACATCATAACTCTTCTCCCTACCGGACGAAGATGAATGGCTCCGTTGAAGCGGCTAACAAGAACATCAAGAAAATTGTACAGAAGATGATGGTGACATACAAAGACTGGCATGAGATGTTACCGTTTTCTCTTCATGGATACCGTACCTCAGCATGGACGTCGACAGGGGCAACACCCTACTCTTTGGTATATGGTATGGAGGCAGTCCTACCCATCGAAGTCCAGATACCTTGTCTCAGGATTATGAAGGATGCGAGTTTGAACGAAGATGAATGGTGTGATCGGTGGGAATGAGAACTGACTGTTTTGGAATGCTGGTTCGCGTTTGCGTTTGTTTTTGCAAAATGTCGCGGTAAGCAAGAGTCGCCACCGTCTTTTATTTTATCCAACAAGGAAAGGACAAAAGCATAGAAAAATTCCTTTTCGAGATGTTTCTCGGGTTCGGGAGGTAGATTATAGAAAGGGAAGGTGTTAACACCCTTTCTATCTGTGGTTATCCATGGGCTCTTAGGTACTTGCTCACTATGTTTTCAAAAGTTTGCTTTTCTTTGTGTTTGTGAGTTTGAAAAGAGTTTTTGTTTTGAAGAGAGTGTAAGTGCGAAAAGTTTTGTTTTGTTTTTAAAGGAGAAAGTACTTAAGAACCTCTACCTACTCAAAAAGGAATTAAACTGTGCAAATGTCATTTAGACAAGGCTATCCCACTATTGAGGAGTAGGTAGCACCGTCTTTGAAGCTTTTCGGGTCAATTCGATTTAAGGGACGTGTGGCCACTAAAGCAATGTTAGGACGCCTTAGCGGTAACCCTAATGTCTTAGATCATTTTTCCGAGGCAACCGTTTCGAGGCAACTTATGATCTTTGGACAAAAGGGCGACCTCTAAAACATCCTATACTCAATGACCACGTTCGAGGCAACCAAGTGAGGCGTACCCTAAGAGTGGCATGTGCGAGTGTATTGTTTTTCAGTTATATTATCTTTGTGCATTTAGGTGTTCTACCGTTTGTTTTCAGATCTTGTGATGCAATCCTAGTTAGCATACATCTAAACAGTTAATATATGTATAGGAATTTAAAGTGCGGGAATTGTAAATCCTACGCTATTACAAGGCTTCGGGGAGGGGGATTATTTACATGTCCAAAATTGGGGGAATAAAGCAGTAAAGTGTAAAAGTCTTAGTTAAGCTATCACAAACCAGTAGGCAATTACAATGAAATAAACGCGCGCGAATCTGAAAATAACCTCTAAAAATCCTAACAATAAAATCTTTTTGTTGTTTTATTTTATTTTGGGAAATTATCTAAATCTTCTTAATTTTAGTTTTGAGAAAATGTTAAGATAATTAAATGATTAATTAACAAAGTTAATTTAATAGAAAAAACTAGCCTAATGTTTTTGTGGTTTTTTTTAATTGATTTTATGTTGATTAAAAAAAAAGAAATAAAATAGTCAAAACAAAGATGAAATCGAAGGAACAGGCAGTAAATCAAGAAAGGTATAATTCTGGAGGCCTGGATCGAAAGAGGCGTGGGCTGTCTTTCGATCCAGTGAAGAGGCTTGATCGAAGGTGCATGAGGGGCTGCACTTTGGGGGTGTTCGATATGGATATGTCATCCTTCGATCTGGGAACCCTGGATCTAGTTTGAAGCTAAGCTGTTAAGCTTCGAAGCTCTGAACAAGATTCTGAGAAGATATTTCCTGCAAAACGAGACAAATGTTAAAGATCCAGGGGGGACTTTACCCCCCTGATTCGAATCTCCTCCCAATTCGAATGCTTCCTCAATTTGAATCTGCTGAATCTGGGGTTGGGTTTGTTTTATCCTGAGATTTGAAGGAGAAACTTAGATCGTGCCCCAGCAATGGCATGATCTCATCTTTGCGCTTCAGCTTACATGCAACATAATCAGTAATAACAAGAATACATATGCAATGTGTATTTAAATGTCATGAAGGTGCAATTTTGGTTTTGCAAACCCTTACCAATTAAAGATGTATGATCTGTGGCTCTGGGTGTGGAGATGTTCGCTGAATGGCTGCTTTGGCTTGGATTACTTATGAAAATGCTGATAACCTTTGGTGGGTTTGTGGGCAGCATATCTCCAAATCCTCCCTGTTTCTTTTTCTCTTTTTTCGTTCTTGTTTTTTTGTTCCCCTCTGCACTGTATGCTTGCCCCTGTATTTATAGGAGTATGATGGTCTAGTAACGGCAAGAGACAACCAATTAAACAGGCCTTTAAAGCCATGAGACAAGAATCAGACATATTAAAAGATTTCCTTTTTTGAAATATTCATGTCTCTTTGGAATCTTGAATGAACCTGGACACTTTTGATTTTCGAATGCATCCAGGCCCTGCTCTTCGATTGGTCCTGATTTGAAAAGAATCACTCTGGTCGAACCAGCTCTTATGGAGTTAGGAACAGAAAAGGCAAGAATCTGGCCTTTAACTCAGGAATTGAATCCATAATAAATTGAATTCTTGCCATATTTGCAAGGAAAACATGCCATTTTCTCATGTTCGGTGTGCCTGGACATGTTTTTTGAGTGCCCTCTTGATGGCCTCTTTCGAATAGCTTGGAAGGAGTTCTTCAAATGGCCCTTGTCCAAACATCAATCGAAGGGTATTTATTGAAATATCAATCGAAGAGTCCTTTGCTACGCCAATCGAAAGATCTTGTTCAGATACCAATCAAAGGGTACTAATTAAAATTCCAATTGAAAGGCTTTGTTAACAGGCCAATCGAAAGGTGATGTTCATGCTAATCGAAGGACATGGTTAACATGCCTGTCGAAGCTGCCTTGACACAATGCTAAATTGAAGGATCCCTTGGCATGCCAATTGAAAGGCTTGGCCCAGGGTGCCAAACGAAAAGGTCTTTCAGAATTCCAATCGAAGGTCTTGACACAATGCCAATCTAAGTGCTTGTCCATAATGCCAATCAAAGTGCTTGTCCATAATGCCAATCGAAGCATTTTTGGAATGTCAATCGAAGTGCTTGTCCATAATGACAATCGAAGGGGATTATCCATGCCAATCGAAAGGCTCCTTCAGAATACCAATCGAAGGGTCTTTCAGAATGCCAATCGAAAGGTACTTAAAGCACCACTCAAAAAAAATTCTATTTCCTTAGGCAAGGTTTTGTGATCAACCATGCAGGGG
The DNA here is from genome assembly GCA_948472305.1 of Vicia faba. Lineage (NCBI taxonomy): Eukaryota > Viridiplantae > Streptophyta > Magnoliopsida > Fabales > Fabaceae > Vicia > Vicia faba. The sequence goes on from CATIWC010001967.1 coordinate 203,878, forward strand.
GGAGACTTTGGAAAACATGAGAGGGCAAATTTTTGGGTACAACAACTGGATCCAAACTCGACTTAATTAGCTAAATCTAATCGACGAGAAGAGACTTACCGCTATATGTCATGGTCAGATGTATCAAAAGCGAATGATCAAGGCTTTTAACAAGAAAGTCAGATGTCAAAAATATCAAGTCGGGGATCTAGTGATCAAGCGCATCATACTGCCGCAAGGTGATCCCAGGGGAAAATGGACCCCCATATACGAAGGGCCATTTGTGGTTAAAAACATTTTCTCGGGTGGAGCTATGATTCTAACCACCATGGACGGTGACGACCTTACTCACCCTGTCAGTGTAGACATAGTGAAAAGATACTACGCCTGATTAAAGGACCCGCTAGGTTGACTGGCCTAGGCAAAAATAAGGGCTTCCCGACGAACCAAAAGGGTTCGGGCAAAAATAAGGGATGAAAATGTAAATCTGTACACTCGGCAAGCCGAAAACCTGAAAGGGCGGCTTGGGCAAAAAAGGGTATCTTGGTGGACTGAAAACCCAAAAGGGCGGTCCAGGAAAAAGGTAGGGATGTAAAGCGTATCACTGTGTCCCATTGGATCATCTTACGACCAGACTTCGGTATCAATTATCAAGCTTGGACGACACCAATCAATCTAATCAAATTTCGGCCAAGTAGCAAAGTGATGAGATGCTCGAAGACATAAGGGTAATAGCAAAGTTGGAACTCAATGGGATTGTTGCACATAGCTATTTTCATTTGCAAAAAATTGTATAGCTTCTATTTTTACGGCGGTGTTCTCGTACTAGAGCGTCAGCCTCCTTGTACAAAAACGCCTATTACAGGCCAACTTCAAAAATCAATACAAAATCATTTTCACAAGAAACTTTGAGTTTTTTCTTTTTCTATTTTGTTTTGCAAGAACGTCCAATAATTTATTCTTGACATATGCATTTGAATATGATTGTTGCTCATAAATATTTATGTAAGAAACAAAAAGACAATTACTCGTAATTCCAGAAGCAAGGGCAAAAACAAGAAGTGTCAAACCCGACAGTTACTCTACCCAGCAGGTACCGGGATAGAGACAGCTTTGGAGCATAATCATCAGTACATACACTCCCCACAGAGTAAAAGTATTCAAAAGCATTAATGTCAACTTTCCCGAAACAGGAAGTAATCTCCCCAGTCAGGGTCATTCAGAAACCTGACAGCTATATCCCCCAGCCGAATTTCACAATCGCGAGCGGGTCAGTAAATTTTATCTCCTAAGCAGAGTTTATTTCTCTATATACATAAGCTCAATCCCCGACAGAGCTCGTTACTTCAGCTACAAAAATTCACTTTCCAAGTTGTTCCCTGCAGAGTTATTCTCAAACAAAATCTCTCCCTGACAGAATATTCATAAATAACAAAGAGTAAATCTCCAGCATAGTCATTTCCGTTCACCATCCCCGACGAAAGTAGAAGAACCACAATTCTCTACAACAATCAGGAATGTTATATTCTCCAGAAGCAGTCAGGGATTTATTTTCCCAGACTCGGACATACCCCAATAGCATTTCATGTACATACATAATGACATGTGCATACATGTGATATACAGCAGGATCTCATTTTTTTTGAGAACATCATCTCACAAGGCATTTCATGCATTGCATATAATTAACCTTGTTATCTTTTCAGGAAAGACAATTATCTTCAACAAATCCAACAGTTATACATGTCACGTCTGCAGACGACTAATGGGAACTCAGTTCCCGAAACCAAATGGGTCAACTAATCTACATTATCACTTCGAAGTAACCATACTATACAGGTTCCTTCTCATAGCCCTACTATCCAGGATCTCATTTCGAAGTAACCCTACGACCCTGATTCCTTCCCATAGCCCTACTATCCAGGCTTTCATCTCGAAGTAACCCTACGACCCAGGTTCCTTCTCATAGCCCTACTATCCAGGCTCTCATTTCGAAGTAACCCTACGACCCAGGTTCCTTCTCATAGCCCTACTATCCAGGCTCTCATTTCGAAGTAACCATACGACCCAGGTTCCTTCTCATAGTCCTACTATCCAGGATTTCATCCCGAAGTAACCCTACTATCCAGGTTCCTTCTCATAGCCCTACTATCCAGGATTTCATCCCGAAGTAACCCTACTATCCAGGTTCCTTCTCATAGCCCTACTATTCAGGCTTTTATCCCGAAGTAACCCTAATATCCAGGTTCCTTCTCATAGCCCTACTATCCAGGCTATCACCTCGAAGCAACCCTACTATCCAGGTTCCTTCCCTCTTATCTCCAGATAACAGCTTACAGTATTGTAAGACCTGGACCCGACCAGTTACGGTCAAGTTCATCTTTCCCCAGTAAGTCACTGTGCAGCCTGGACCCTGACCAGATATGCAGTTCACTTCCACCTCCTCAATCAAGAATTAATTCCCCAATAGAGTAATGGACAACCGAAGCTCCTATACTCAATCTCCCAAGACACAAATCAACTTTCCTCAGTGAAGTCCTCCTCAGCGACAGGTACAGAGTTTCTCGCAAAGGAATCTCCAATGCGATCGATATCTTCTCTAGATGGCATCTTTAAGCCCATCTCTGACGATTCTCCATCACCTTCCAAATGTAATATATAAGCCCATTCTCGATATTATTGATCGATCACCATGCACTTCATGCGAGTGCAAATTTCTGGGCACTCTAGTGTCCAATCATCTTCCACCCTCAAATCACGAAAGGCAGACAAGTCAATCTACATCCTCAGGTGTAAGAAGATTGAACAGGGGCAGCTGTTGTACCCCAAAATTTTCCCTCCCAATTTACTCAACATATGCTCATTAAGATCCCCAACTTGCTCAAGGATACCCAAGAGTTGACTAGACAAACTCCCTCCTAAAGCAATGAACCTTTAATTAGGGTTTCATTTTCATCAAGATGGGTGAGCTCCAAAGGCCTCATATGCTCTCCATAGTCCTAATATGTCCTCAAGATCATCCATTCCAAGTTTCATGCCTTGCACAAGAAGTTTTCTCAGTCAACTGCTCAAATGCTTGAAAATCAACTATATTAGGTCAAAAGTCAACTGTGACCCACATATAGTCAAACTTCAAGATTTTTGGTCAACGTCAAAATTTTGAAGTGATATCCATCATTTGATCAAGGTTTGATCATGATTCCTTAAGGAATTCTCCTAATTCATCAAAACTCAAAAGTTGTTAAATTAGGGTTTCCCAAGAAAAGTCAACCAAACTTTGACCAAGCATAACTTTCTCATACTTTATCAGAAATTTCTCATCCAAGGCTCATTTTTAAGAGAATCCAATTTCCTACAACTCATCTTCATCCCTCAAGTTCAAAAAATTCACTCATAAAAAGATATGAATTTCTACATTATAGGTCCTTTTGAAAAGTCAACAAAAACACCTTTTGGATCAAAGCTTCTTACATGAACATGGAAGACCCAATTGACATGAAACAAAAAGGGTTATCTAGGGGACATCCTAATATTTCTAAATAATCCAAGAACACCTTCCTAGGGTCAAAATTGGAGGAGATATGCATTGTCAAAGTTGGCCATTTTTGGAAAATTGTCAAAAGTCAAATATGCTCAAAATTGCATTTTTGTCAAATGGGCCTAGCCTTTCAGGATTGTATCTTGTTGGGGACATGGTCCACGACCCAAACCGTCATCCACATATTATTTTCTTTATTTATTTATTTATTTTATTTTGATTTTTATTATTTAAAAGTCAAATTAAATCAAATAAATGGGAAAAAAATATAAAAGATTGATTTTTTGATCTGATTTTTGTTAGAATCAAATCTAATCAAGCTGGCCTAATCAGATCAAATCATATCAAGGCAAATTGAGGCAAAAATAGCATGATTAGGATGGTTTTGGAAATATATCATATAAGGAGCAAATCAAATTCAATTTCCATGATTCAAAAAAGATTCGGTATGTTTTTGTTGCCCTAATTCGCCCTACTACATATACTCAACACAAACAATACAAAAGAACAAGGGTTGAAGTCGTGCAAGCTAGCCAAGAAAACTCAAAAATTGGACAAAAAGTGTGGATCTGATTTCTAACCTAGGGAACGATTCAAGGCCATTCAAAGCTTCTAATCGCTTCCTGGACATCTCCTGAAGCTAATACGATCGTTTGCAAGCCTTCCCAAGTCCAGAATCGCTCCTGGTAAACCCACGGTTTGCACATAGAAGCTTGATTTTGATCTTACAATTTACGCATGATTAACCACTCTTAAGCATAGCACTGTGTTTGTATCATCATTTGGAATGTTTTGGTTCAATTAATTTTGTGTTTTGATGACTGTTTTGCTAATTGCCATTGCTAGGGTTTAGGGGGCCGTTTTAGGGTTTCTCTGTACAAGTTAAATTGGACCAAGAAAATAGTGCCATGGTACTCGTGAGATCAAGATGAGTTGATTGGTATAGCTAGAATTAATTTATCATGCGTCTTATGAATTGTTGAAGCTTGCAGGTTTATAGCTATGGAGTTCTGTCCATAGGTAAAAGCCTGAAACCAAAAACGACACTTCTGGGAAGAAGATGAAGGCGTGGCAGCATCCCACTGGTCCATTTGAAATTCACGTGTTTTTTGGAGGAAGCTACGTGGCTTGCCTTATATTTTATTTATCTTATTATATTAACAATTGAGTAATGCAGTGCAGATGGTTAAGGGCGAAGGATTTGAAGCAGGCGTCCTGGGTTTGATCCCAGGCGCACTACTTTTGCATTTTTCTCCATATTTAATTGCAGATTTGATGTCACACTACCAAGCATGTCCACTGTACACCTCAGCGCCTCATCATTGGATCCATCTCCAGCCAGATCCAACGCTCATCATGCGTAAGCTCATGGTAGACCCTCAGAAGATGATCCCACTGGATCAGGCGCAGGACCTTTGGGCCAAAGAATTTGGGCCCAGCCAATTCAGCAAACGCACCCCCCTAATTGCTCATCAAACAACCCAATTCTTTTCTTTTTTTAAAATTTAATTCTTTTTTTTTTAATTTAATTCTTTTTTATTATTTATTAATTATTTCTTTTTTTCAAATAACACCAAAAATCATGTTTTTTTTATTTAATCAAAAAATCATAAAAACATCAAAATTCATTTTTTTATAAAAATATTTTTATTAATTAATTAGCTTAATTAAATTAAGGCAATTTAATTCTTTTTTGTATAATTAAAATCAACTAGAATTAGGGTTTAATGTTGTACATACCCTAATTTCTTCTCAAAAAGTAACCTAAATATTTTTTCAATTAGATTCTTAGGTTTTCCTATTATTTCTCACATTTAATTCACTGTGCACGCCTTTAATTTTCCTTTTTTTATCATTGTAACTGCTATGAGTTTGTAATAGCAATTAGGGTTTTAAATTTCCGCATCTTTATTTACAGTCAAAATAATTATGTATCTGCGAAAGCCTTGGAATAGCTAAAACTTTAATTTCTCGCATTTTAATTTCCGCAAACTATTTAAGCTGTTAGATGTATGTTAATAGGTGTGATACGGTGGGAGAACTGACTAGTGTTTTGCGTTCGTATTCGCACTTGTGCGGTTGAGCAAGAGTCGCCACCGACTTTTTATTTTATCCTAAAGGAAAGGTTAAAAAAGCACAGCAAAAACCTTTTGAGATATTTTGTGGGTTCGGGGGGTAGATTATGAAAAGGGAAGGTGTTAGCACCCTTTTCATCCATGGTTATCCATGGGCTCTTAGTTACTTGGTTTTTTAGATCACTTGCCTTGTTTTTCGATTGCTTTGAAAATGATGTGTGTGTGGGTGCTTTTTGAAAATGTTTTGGAAAAAAGATGCCTTGTCTTAGGCTAACCTTGTAACAATTCTTTACTCGAATGTTTTACAAAGGCGTGTATCTTTTCGAAAAGATGTTTCAAAATGTTTTTGAGAGTTTGTTTTGAAAGTGTTGTGGATTGTGGTTTTTGAAAAGAAGGCAAGTGTTTTTGCAAGTTTGATCTCAAGTAACTAAGAGTTTTGTCTACCCTATTGTACTCAAAGGTTTTTGTCATGTTTTAACCCCTTTTACAATTTTGTTCTACCATTGAAATTGGTAGACAATCTTGCGTTTAGGAAGTTTATTCGGGACGGGTGTGGGTCATCGTATGGACCATGAATGCAATGATGCCAAGTGTCTTTGGCAATTTGTTTTGAAGGGACTATGATCATTCCGTTTAGGCAACACTTTGAGGGACTAATGATCATTTGATTTTGTTTTGCCAAAGATACTCGACGTGCAAGCATGGCCCATTTTGGAAGGCAACATGTGGGATTACCCTAGGGGGTGCAAGTGTGATTGTGTATTGATTACATGTATTTGTCTTGTATTAGGTTATCTAGCGTTCGATTTTATGTACATACAAACCCTAGGTCTAACCATGGTATAATTGGAAAACTGTAAATTGCGGAATGTAAAATCTACGCTATTACAAAGTAGTATCAGGGAGTGGGGGTATAAATGTACAAGGGGATGAGACTTATAGTACCCAAATAAATTACAACCAAATCGAAGTCGCAATCAAATGTAAATATCAAATATACAAATATAAGATAAAAATGTATATAAGGCAATGTGAATATATTTGTGTAAGTGTACAAGTGTATATGTATATGAATTGTGTAGTTATGTACAAGTGCGAATTGTGGAATTGAAACGTATTAGGGTTTTTGATCTAGATACATGTTTTAATCTTGTATTTTTGATTTATATGTTAACTATGTACAAAAGAAAAAGAAAGTGTTTTGATTTAAATGTTCAAGTTTTTAATTAGATTTATTATGTATATATATAAAAAAAAAAAAGTATTTTAATCGAATATTTGTGAGTTTTAATATGAGAGAAAAAATGTATTTCTATTGTTATGTATAAATATGTATTTTAATCAAGTATTAAATTATGTATATAAGTTAATTAAAAAAAAAAGGTATTTTGTTATTTTTAATTATATAAAAATGTATAATATATACAAAATTAATGTTTTAAAATGTATGTACAAAAGTATATTAATTAAAAGAAGATGTTTTCAAATTATATGATAAAAGGTATTTTATTATTTTATATACAAATATCTATCTAAAAAAAGAAGATGTTTTAACCATATGATAAAAATGTATTTTAATTAAGTTAGTATTTTACAAAGAATAAATAAATAAAAAAAGTAAACATTTGTTTATAAAATAAAATAAAAAAAGTTAGTATTTTACAAAGAAAAAAAAGAAGTAAATATTGTTTATAAAATGAAAAGGGTTAGTGTTTAATGGGCTTTGGGGAAGGCAGAAACGGGTCAGGCCCAGATTTGGACATTGAACGAAATTAGGGTTAGGGAATTGGTGTGTTCAGTTTAGTTGGAATTGGGAGTTTGCAGTTTGAATTTTTAGAAATTATGCATTTGACATTCATGAATAAAAAATGGAATTCTTCCCTCTTTGTGAACCGGGAGAAATCCCGTGATTTGCAGAGAGGGTCAACTGATCCCAGTCAGTGGCCCCTAATGATGAGCAACTTTTACCGTCTTTTTTTTATTTCAACTGCTTTCTGACTTTTCTTGTTCTTTTTGCAGATAAAAAGTGGAGCACCGGAGCGGAGTGAAGAATGAAGAATATTAGAAAATAGGATAGTTTTTTATTTTATGTAATATTTTAAATCAATGTATATTATTATTCATAATTTTAAATTATAAACAACAATTTGTACGAATAATTCAAATATCAATAAAAGTCTAAATTATCCAATTAATTCTAATTTTCTTTATTGTTTATTTATTTATTTAAAATTCTTAGAATTAAAACAATTGAAAAATAAATTTCAATCATTCAATTTTTTAGAATAATAAATAACTTAAATAATAACAATATTGGTCAATTAAAACTGTCTCTTCCAAAATCCAAAGCAAAGCAGCAGTCAACCAAAATGGACTGATCAAACGCATAAACACTGTGAATCCAATACTGCATCCTGTATTTGACTGACTCAAAGAAAACAACATGAATTCCAACCACTTGTTTCTTTCACTGATTAAATTAAAACAACGAGAATTTCACCCGAATCTCGGAATAAACTGCAAAGTGCTGTGGAATTTAAATTCTTCTGAGAATATGCCCGTAAAACCCTAACTCTTGATTAAATGCCAAATAACGCTCGCCTGATCAAAACTGAGCCGAAATCAACCACAACCCTAAGCCAACTGTATGAAACAGCCCAGAGCTCTGAAAATCAGTAAAAACCCTAATTTTGCTTGACTGTCAGGAAAAGTCCATTTGTCCGATTCTTGAGCCAGTTTGAAAAGTCAGGAAATGTCTGAAGCTGAGATTTCTTGTGGAAAAGTGCGAGGGCAAATTTTGGGGTACAACAGTTGCCCATGTTCAATCTTCTTGGACCTGAAGAGTTAGATTGGCAAGTTTGCCTTTCGCGACTTGAAGGTAAAAGGAGATTGGACACTAATGTGCCCAGAAAATTTGCACTCGTCGATCCGATGGTGAATGGGCTTAAAGATGCCATTTGGTGATGGGCTTAAAGATGCCACCTGGTGCGAGAGAATTTTTGTCGGGGGATGGGCTTAGAGATGCCATCTGAGAATGGGCTTAAAGATGCCATTCGGCGACTGCTGGTAGGAGGATGGGCTTATAGATGCCATCTGGACATGTTGAACTGTATTCCAATGGTGAGTGGACAAGTGTCAGAAGGGCATCCCTGTTTTGGGATATCTCTGAATTGGGGTCTGAACAAGCAACAGATTGACGTCCATATATGGGGAATCTGTAAGCTATCTGAGATTGAATAAGCAATAGAGCAACATCCGTTGTTGGGAAGCGTCCGTGAACTATTTTCAAAAATTGAGAAGAGTCTGAATCAGTTGGTAGATTGACATCCGTTGTAGGGAAGAATCCGTAAACTGTCTTCAAAAGTTCGAGAAGAGTCTGAATCAGTTGGTAGATTGACATCCGTTGTAGGGAAGAATCCGTAAACTATTTCAGAAGTCTTGAAGTTGGAGAGGAACCGGTGTAGGGTTTCTTGATGCGTCTGAATGAATCTGGAATAAGTATCAGAATGTCACCGTATTTGGGTCACATCTGAACTATTTCTGGATGAATCTTGGGAGATGATCTTTGTCTGTCGACTGATCTTACCTGAAAAGGCAAAGGGTTATTTGTATGTAATGTTATGATGCATGATGCAATGCGCGTGACATTAATGTTTATGATGCATGATGCAATGCGCGTGACATTAATGTTTATGATGCATGATGCAATGTATGTGACATCAATATTTATGATGCATGATGCAATGTATGTGACATCAATATTTATGAATGTGATGAATACGCATGTAAGCTGATGAGCTAATCCTGCCGAGGATACATGAATCCGAGATGGCTGAAGGTAAAAGCATCTTGACTGCCGCCGGGGACAATAAATCCTTGGCTGTCGCTGGGGAAGAGAATTCCTGATGACCTCTACTGGGGAGTTCCAAACTAGTAGACTCATGCTGGGGAGGCCAGATTGAGAATCTTCAGCTTGATGGGAAGTAATTCTGGCGACTTCACTCGGGAACTCAAGATTTGTCTTCCCAAAACTCTGTGGGGAGAAGGTTTAATGGTCTGGCTCCGCTGGGGATATTGAAGCTTAAACTCTGAGGGGAATTGAATTCCGGAGGATTCCCTGGCTGGGGATTTGCAAAGATAAGTTACTGCTGGGGAATTTTGATGAACTCCGCTGGGGATAGGAAGAATCTTTTGATTGCTGTAGGTGTTAGTCTGGGATAAATTACTGAATGTCGCCATCGCTGGGTCACATCTCGAACTATATCTAGAAGCAACTCTGAATAAGTTATAGAATGTCGCCAAGTCTGGGTCACATCTTGAACTATATCTGGAATGAAATTCTGAATGAGTTGCAGAATGTCGCCAAATCTTGGGTCACATTTGAACTATATCTGGAAAGTCTGAATGAGTTGTAGAATGTCGCCGAATCTTGGGTCACATCTGAACTATATCTGGAAAGTCTGAATGAGTTATAGAATGTCGCCATGTCTGGGTCACATCTTAAACTATATCTGGAAAGTCTGAATGGGTTATAGAATGTCGCCGTGTCCGGGTCACATCTTGAACTATATCTGGATGAAATTCTGAATGAGTTGCAGAATGTCGCCAAATCTTGGGTCACATCTGAACTATATCTGGAAAGTCTGAATGAGTTATAGAATGTCGCCGTGTCCGGGTCACATCTTGAACTATATCTGGATGAAATTCTGAATGAGTTGCAGAATGTCGCCAAATCTTGGGTCACATCTGAACTATATCTGGAAAGTCTGAATGAGTTATAGAATGTCGCCGTGTCCGGGTCACATCTTGAACTATATCTGGATGAAATTCTGAATGAGTTGCAGAATGTCGCCAAATCTTGGGTCACATCTGAACTATATCTGGAAAGTCTGAATGAGTTATAGAATGTCGCCGTGTCCGGGTCACATCTTGAACTATATCTGGATGAAATTCTGAATGAGTTGCAGAATGTCGCCAAATCTTGGGTCACATCTGAACTATATCTGGAAAGTCTGAATGAGTTATAGAATGTCACCGTGTCCGGGTCACATCTTGAACTATATCTGGAGGAAATTCTGAATGAGTTGCAGAATGTCGCCAAATCTTGGGTCACATCTGAACTATATCTGGAAAGTCCGAATGAGTTATAGAATGTCGCCGTGTCCGGGTCACATCTTGAACTATATCTGTCTTTTGAGGTGATAAGGAACTTGTTGAACACTTTTGACATTCGAATGCCCCAAGTGGTGATGAAGGAGTCTTGAATCAGATTACTCTGCATATTGAGAGATTTCTTGAAATCTTGACTGGACTGCCCCAGGTTAACTGAACTTTGAAAGATCTGTTGAACCTTGACTGGATTTCCCCAGGTTAATTGAATTGTGACGTGTCATGCCCCTTTGTTGATAAGGGATTTGATGGAAGTGTTATCCTCTTGAAGTGATTTTGACTTACTGAGAGAGTTTTCGTTCCTCCGAACATCTGCTGTATGAATTTCTTCGCTGTCAAACAAAAGGGTTAAATGCAGACAGTGATATTCGAATAATGCAAAGTTTATGTTTGTCTCGAAGTTTTGAAAAATGCGTTTTTAGCAGAAAACTTTTTATAAGACAGATCGACACAAGATTTAGAGCAAAGCCCTACAGGAGTCAGGATACCTTTTGTAACGGTATGCTTTCGAACTAACCCATGCTTCAATTAGGACTTTTGAAGGGTTGTAACGTGGCCTGGTTCACGGTTTAAGAAACAAAGGATAAAGGCTCAAAGTATATTTGTACCCACCCGTTCTTCGTGATGTTCTTCATACCTAAGCTCAGTTAATTGCGTCATACTCTGTTTTGAGTTTGGATCGACTTTTGGGCGATGGTTCACCAGTTTGAATTTGGGGGAGACAGTCATCATCTCCTTTTTCTTTTTCAACATTTTTTTTTCATGTTGTTGAGGATTTTGCAATGACCTCACTATTTTGATTTCGGTTTGTTATCCCTAACTTTTGCCTGACTGTTACCGTTTTCGGGATTACTGTCAGCGGGATGCCCCAGCTCTCTTAAGCCTCCTTCATAGGTTTTGGCTTAGTGGGCTTTTTCTATTTTGAGAGATTGACTGTCTATATGATAGGGAACCACCCTTGTCTTTTGATTCCAAAGGAACGCTTTCTCTTTTTGACGTCATTCATTGTGTTACGAACTGAGAGTTTGCGACTTCAATGCGTATTTTCTCTTGAATTAACTGAGAGACTACCCTGCCCCAGGTTTATGTCAAAGGTTTCGATTGTTTAGAACAGGAAACTCCTACTTCTTTGGCTCGAAGGGGTTGACTAGGGATTAACTTCCTTATAACTCCAGTGTTTGGGAATTGAAAGAAATGCCTGTACATCATCAGCAAGGTCTGTTCAAAAGCATACCGTATGAGATTATGGTATTGTTTCGTCATCCTCCCTCTAAAGGCTTGCAGCTTTTTATCAAGAGTCAAATATCATCAAGAAAAGCATAAGAGTAGTGAAACGAATGAATTCAAGACAAACATATGCAATGCATTAATGAAAACAGAGTTTAACATCAACAGATAATTGTTTGATAGCAAAAGAAATTACAACTTTGAAAATTCAGAATGAAACAAACACAATCTCAATGATTTGGCATAGGAGGAGTGATCATGCTGGAGTCTCTGGGGGACCAAACTCAATCTCCTTGGCATCGATCATGTCCTGGATCTTGTTCTTCAGAGGCCAACAGTTGTTGGTATCATGCCCCGGGCTATCAGAGTGGTATTCACATCTTTCATTAGGGTGATAGGTAGGAGCAGAAGTATTTGGGTTCCGGAGAGGAGCCCTCAAAGTAATCATACCCCTCTTCAACAAGTGTTGCAGTGCCTGAGACAGTGACATGTTGATCTTGGTGAACTGCCTCTTAGGTGCGACCTCCTTATGCTGATGCCCCTGTCTTTGTTGAGCAGGTATAGGATTAGGGATCAGGATTGCCCCTATATGTTGGTCATGACGACCCTTTTGACTGTTCGCAGCAATGGACTCTTTCTTCCCATTGTAGGGAATTATCTGAGTATCGGAGGTTGTGGATCCCTGGATCTTTCCACTCTTGATGCCAGCCTCGACCCTCTCGCCAGTCAATATTAGCTCGGTGAATCCGGCTGAAGAGCTTCCAATTAAGTGATTAAAGAAAGGCCCTGTCAAAGTTCCCATGAAGATGTCGATCAACTCTCTGTCAGTTAAGGGAGGTTGCACCCTACCAGCCAAATCTCTCCACTTTTGGGCATATCCCTTGAAATTCTCGTCGGAACCCATGGTCATGTTTTGCAACTGCGCACGAGTTGGTGCAAGATCAGCATTGTACTGGTACTGTTCGTAAAAAGCCCTGGCTAGATCTTCCCAGGTGTGGATGTGAGAACTCTCCAATTGATAGAACCACTCGAGATGAGCCCCTACTAGACTTTCTTGGAAGAAATGGATCCAAAGCCTCTTATCAACTGTGTATGGTTGAATCTTGCGGGCATAAGCCTTCAGATGCATCTTAGGGCAAGAGACACCATCGTACAGAGCAAATGTAGGGACTTTGAATTTTGGAGGGATGACCAATCCAGGAACCAAACCCATGTCTCCTAAATCCAAGCCAGGTATTTGTTGGATCTCCATAGCATGGAGGCGATCCTCCAACTCTTTGTACTTGTCATCAGTAAGAGGATATTGTTCTTCGGAGTGATCAACTTCCTCTTCAACCATCTCCTCATTGTGGTCTTCTTCAAGACTGACTACTGTGTTGGATGGAGTTGCAAGGTCTTGGGTCTTAGTCCTTCTCCTCAAGTTCAGGATGCGGGCTGTCTTCTTGGATTTCTTCTTGTCTTTGAGAAGAAGAGCTGTCATATCCTCTTGCCCTTTACCCATAGCCAGCAGCATTTGTTGGAATTGAGCATTTTGAGCTTGGAGATCTTTCACCGTTTGCTCCATATCCATCTTACTGAAATAAACAGTAGGAAGAATAAGGAGACCTGTAGGGGAGAAACCTGTTATGCAATGATATGTGTGATATATATGCAATGTTTTCAAGGATCTCTTGGGGTAAACACAAGAAAGTGTTAGAGGTTGAACTCTGCTCTTGGATTGGAGAACTTTGTATCGGTGGATGTCTTTCCACTAGAATCAAGCTCACCATGTCGAGTGGGTCATAGCCACTGATTCAAGTTGTTGTACTTGAACTTTGACTGGATTGGTTAGAGGAGAAACCCCCTTGCCCCTTGATAGACGTCCGGTTCAACGTAATCCTGCATCAATAGAACCCTCGAGATCCTTGAAATGGTTATTGAAAATGCTAAAATGCTATGGTATGATGTCATGATGTTATGTCCATGTATGCACAAGCAAGTGAATGTGTATACAGGCAAACAAATATTCACACAAAGCACACAAGGCCTTAGGTTTAGGCCTGCATGAGGTTCAGGTACTACCCTCCTTCAGTTTGTTGGTTAAAACCTGTCCTACCAAAAGTAACTGGGTTCTAGAGGTCCCAACGTCACTGGATTGCTTTCATTGTTCATCGTTTCGATTTAGCCACTGAACTGGCGACCGAAATATTCCAGGAAAGCAACCCTCAATTGAGTGTAGTATCGAGTATCAACCAACCTCGGACTGCACCAAAGTCAGTTATCTCACTACCCTAAAAAGGCTAAGATGGTCAATTAAGGTTCTAAGGTCAGTTGATGCTTCACGACACCACGCGGCGGCCCCGTACTCTCCTTGACTGAACTCAAGGGTTACCGGTACGCACCAAAGTGCCACATCAACGTAGCAGACTGCTTCAACCATGTCGGTATACCCCGCACAGTTCCCTCACAGCCTTGTTGCTACCTAAAAGGGTTTCCCCAGATCCGGGTTAGGATCTATAAAACTCCGATACAAAGCCTACAAATGTAAAGCGAACAAAGCAATCAATTGAAAGTAAAGGTGATCTAAACCCTAAGGTAACCCCACTTAAAAAACATCCCCAGCAGAGTCGCCAGTTCTGTGATACGGTGGGAGAACTGACTAGTGTTTTGCGTTCGTATTCGCACTTGTGCGGTTGAGCAAGAGTCGCCACCGACTTTTTATTTTATCCTAAAGGAAAGGTTAAAAAAGCACAGCAAAAACCTTTTGAGATATTTCGTGGGTTCGGGGGGTAGATTATGAAAAGGGAAGGTGTTAGCACCCTTTTCATCCATGGTTATCCATGGGCTCTTAGTTACTTGGTTTTTTAGATCACTTGCCTTGTTTTTCGATTGCTTTGAAAATGATGTGTGTGTGGGTGCTTTTTGAAAATGTTTTGGAAAAAAGATGCCTTGTCTTAGGCTAACCTTGTAACAATTCTTTACTCGAATGTTTTACAAAGGCGTGTATCTTTTCGAAAAGATGTTTCAAAATGTTTTTGAGAGTTTGTTTTGAAAGTGTTGTGGATTGTGGTTTTTGAAAAGAAGGCAAGTGTTTTTGCAAGTTTGATCTCAAGTAACTAAGAGTTTTGTCTACCCTATTGTACTCAAAGGTTTTTGTCATGTTTTAACCCCTTTTACAATTTTGTTCTACCATTGAAATTGGTAGACAATCTTGCGTTTAGGAAGTTTATTCGGGACGGGTGTGGGTCATCGTATGGACCATGAATGCAATGATGCCAAGTGTCTTTGGCAATTTGTTTTGAAGGGACTATGATCATTCCGTTTAGGCAACACTTTGAGGGACTAATGATCATTTGATTTTGTTTTGCCAAAGATACTCGACGTGCAAGCATGGCCCATTTTGGAAGGCAACATGTGGGATTACCCTAGGGGGTGCAAGTGTGATTGTGTATTGATTACATGTATTTGTCTTGTATTAGGTTATCTAGCGTTCGATTTTATGTACATACAAACCCTAGGTCTAACCATGGTATAATTGGAAAACTGTAAATTGCGGAATGTAAAATCTACGCTATTACAAAGTAGTATCAGGGAGTGGGGGTATAAATGTACAAGGGGATGAGACTTATAGTACCCAAATAAATTACAACCAAATCGAAGTCGCAATCAAATGTAAATATCAAATATACAAATATAAGATAAAAATGTATATAAGGCAATGTGAATATATTTGTGTAAGTGTACAAGTGTATATGTATATGAATTGTGTAGTTATGTACAAGTGCGAATTGTGGAATTGAAACGTATTAGGGTTTTTGATCTAGATACATGTTTTAATCTTGTATTTTTGATTTATATGTTAACTATGTACAAAAGAAAAAGAAAGTGTTTTGATTTAAATGTTCAAGTTTTTAATTAGATTTATTATGTATATATATAAAAAAAAAGAAAGTATTTTAATCGAATATTTGTGAGTTTTAATATGAGAGAAAAAATGTATTTCTATTGTTATGTATAAATATGTATTTTAATCAAGTATTAAATTATGTATATAAGTTAATTAAAAAAAAAGGTATTTTGTTATTTTTAATTATATAAAAATGTATAATATATACAAAATTAATGTTTTAAAATGTATGTACAAAAGTATATTAATTAAAAGAAGATGTTTTCAAATTATATGATAAAAGGTATTTTATTATTTTATATACAAATATCTATCTAAAAAAAGAAGATGTTTTAACCATATGATAAAAATGTATTTTAATTAAGTTAGTATTTTACAAAGAATAAATAATAAAAAAAGTAAACATTTGTTTATAAAATAAAATAAAAAAAGTTAGTATTTTACAAAGAAAAAAAAGAAGTAAATATTGTTTATAAAATGAAAAGGGTTAGTGTTTAATGGGCTTTGGGGAAGGCAGAAACGGGTCAGGCCCAGATTTGGACATTGAACGAAATTAGGGTTAGGGAATTGGTGTGTTCAGTTTAGTTGGAATTGGGAGTTTGCAGTTTGAATTTTTAGAAATTATGCATTTGACATTCATGAATAAAAAATGGAATTCTTCCCTCTTTGTGAACCGGGAGAAATCCCACGATTTGCAGAGAGGGTCAACTGATCCCAGTCAGTGGCCCCTAATGATGTGCAACTTTTACCGTCTTTTTTTTATTTCAACTGCTTTCTGACTTTTCTTGTTCTTTTTGCAGATAAAAAGTGGAGCACCGGAGCGGAGTGAAGAATGAAGAATATTAGAAAATAGGATAGTTTTTTATTTTATGTAATATTTTAAATCAATGTATATTATTGTTCATAATTTTAAATTATAAACAACAATTTGTACGAATAATTCAAATATCAATAAAAGTCTAAATTATCCAATTAATTCTAATTTTATTTATTGTTTATTTATTTATTTAAAATTCTTAGAATTAAAACAATTGAAAAATAAATTTCAATCATTCAATTTTTTAGAATAATAAATAACTTAAATAATAACAATATTGGTCAATTAAAACTGTCTCTTCCAAAATCCAAAGCAAAGCAACAGTCAACCAAAATGGACTGATCAAACGCATAAACACTGTGAATCTAATACTGCATCCTGTATTTGACTGACTCAAAGAAAACAACATGAATTCCAACCACTTGTTTCTTTCACTGATTAAATCAAAACAACGCGAATTTCACCCGAATCTCGGAATAAACTGCAAAGTGCTGTGGAATTTAAATTCTTCTGAGAATATGCCCGTAAAACCCTAACTCTTGATTAAATGCCAAATAACGCTCGCCTGATCAAAACTGAGCCGAAATCAACCACAACCCTAAGCCAACTGTATGAAACAGCCCAGAGCTCTGAAAATCAGTAAAAACCCTAATTTTGCTTGACTGTCAGGAAAAGTCCATTTGTCCGATTCTTGAGCCAGTTTGAAAAGTCAGGAAATGTCTGAAGCTGAGATTTCTTGTGGAAAAGTGCGAGGGCAAATTTTGGGGTACAACAATAGGATTGTATGGAAAGACAAATTGTAATTAATACAGTAGAAAACCCTAAATATGCAAAGATAAATAAACTGAAAAAAAAACACAATTTCACATGCTCACTCCTAGGGTTTACTCCACTCCGGTTGCCTTCGGTAAATAATCATGAAGTATACGGAATGTTAGTAGTCGTCCTCTAGTCCCAAAAGATCTAAAATGACCCATTCGGATGCTGCCTCGGAAAAATATCTTTAAGGCTTTAGGATGATTACTAGAATTTCGTAACATTGCTTTTGTGATCGTACTTGTCCCTTCGAACGTCACTTAAAACTTCAACGACGGTGCTACCTATTCCTAAATAATAGGATAGCATTGTCTAAAGGAAAACGAACAAACTTTTTTTGAGTAGGTAGATAGTTCCTTGGTACTTGCTCAAACAAATTTTTTCACATAAACACTTTTCAAAAACGGTTTTTGAAACAACTTCGTCACACTCTTGAGGATACAAACAAGGGTTATCACAAAGTAAAATAAAACTTTTCAAAACAAGCACACACAAGCAATTTGAAAAATGAGCAAGTACCTAAGAGCCTATGGAAAACCATAGATAGAAAGGGTTCTAACACCTTCCCTTTCTATAATCTACCCCCCGTACTCAGAAACATCTCGAAAAAGGTTTTTCTGTTCTTTTTCCTTTTCCTTTGTTGGATGAAATAAAAGTCGGTGGCAACTCTTTCTTACCGCGACATTTGCAAACAAAAAATGCAAACTAGTATTAACAGTCGGTTCTGCCACCGTATCACAAGGGGGCTTCTTCAATTGACTCTTTTGTAGCTCTCTTATCAGATGAAAGATCACATTGATGTCCATATGCCTACTCCCATTTTGAATTTTCTAAGTCGAGAAGAGAACGCTTACGATTTTGTTAAGGTTTTCAGGAGAACAATTAATCATAAGCTTAAGGATGCTGAGTTTAGGACCTACTTGAAGTATCTGGGTAGGATATATGTAGTTTCTTGGATCAATTATTGTGAGCACTTTAAGGTTGACGAACTATTCCGGAGGGGTATGACGTTGGTGGAGTCGATTGATGCAGTAAAGTACGACTAGGTGGATGCATAAGTGGTGTGTACCTCGTCCATTTTGAAAATCGAGGCGTCTATAATTTCACTTGATGTCACATTCGGCGACCCCCTAGATTAGTCAGTTCTTCTTATAGGTCCAGAGAAAAATATATGTAAATATTTTGAAGATTGCTCAGTCCCACTTTATAAATGTTTATTCAATATGATAGGAGTGTGTTTGCCTTTTTATGGTATTGAGGTGGCCTTCTTGAAGAATTTGAAGGTTTCCCCTTCCCACCTTCATCAGGGGCCTTGATTTACACGAAGGCGTTCCAGTTTTGTGCAGAGCATAAGTCTTGGAAGTCTTCTCTCAGGTTGTTCTTTGACTTGTTCTACTTGGTGCACACCTCTCAGGATGACTACCGTTACCAAGGGCTTAGTTCCTTCCACTCGAATGATCCTTGGTTTAGCCATTTCACATGCTATTGGGAAATTTTATATGGAGTTTATGGCTGGTGAAGCCTCTCACTCCAGAGGCCAATCTCACCTTCTACTCATCTCTGTCTGAATCTTCTCATTTATGTAAAAGAAGATTCATAAAGTACTTGTCTTGGCCTCACTTCCACCGTACTACCAATTTCTATTGTGTCAAGTTAGGTCTTCCTTCCCCTGAAGAGGTGTTGATGAATGATGACCTACACTCTAGGTTTTTAGGACTTGGTTATGAATAATGGTTTGGATATGTTGAAGTTATTTCCTCAGAGTAGAGGCGAAAACAAATTCATACTCATGCAATTGTAAGTGCAGTCGTTCGGGCGGAGAGGAAAGATGCTTTTGGTGAGGACTGAGTCCTATAGGTTTTTTTAACATATGTGATTGCATCTTGCAGATAAAATGGATAAATTGAAAATATTCCGACCTTACCAATTCCTAGGGTATCTAGACCGGTCCTATCATCTAGAATGTGAGGCCTCCTCCTACGACCCCTGCTTCGACCAATGCTCCCATTTCGGCCTCTAAAACTACTACCATTAGCCCCAGGGTCGACAAGCTTGTTAGTGTTATGACCATTTTAACTATAGAGGACATTCCTCGTCTCTAATTTCAACAAAGAGGGTCCAGTTTGTAGACCAACATTCCCCCTAGAAGAGGGTTCTCCCAAACGAACCCGTCTGACCAAGAATGCTTCCTTGGGAATGATAACTCCCTTCATGCAGATGGCACCCATTATCCCCTCTCGGCTTGCTTGCACTCTTGATGAATCTATTTTTGTTGTACCGGTGGAGGATTTATCCTTCATCCAAAACCTATATGAGGTGGAGAAGAAGAAACTCCTCTCTTAGATCACTTTCAACTTGTAATGTGCCTTTTCTCTATTCTCTCTGTCTGTTGTTGGTAGAGGATATGTTTTAGTTATTGGTAATCCATCGAATGAGAGGGATAATTGGAATGGTAAGTGTGAAGAAATAGAGTATAAGTGTTTCTCTTTTCAAAATTACTTGGATGAGTCACAGGAGAAGGACAAGCTTTTTGACGCTTTGCAAGAAGAGGAAAAGATCCACGACTCTCCTGCTACTTTTGTTGTCCGAGTTACTGAGCAAGAGTCGTCTCTTGAGGCGGAGAAGAAACAACATCAAAAATCTTCTGATGTTGTTGCTAAAGTGAACCTTGTGGATATATGTGCTTGTAGGTATAAAGTTGATAATCCCACAAAAAAATCCTCTTTATAGGTTTTAATGATGAAAACGTCAATAGTTGTGATGAAGTCGGTGGAAATAGCTTTAAACTCCCCAATGATGGTGACCCAACGATAAAAAAACATCTCAAGCTTCATCAAGAAAAGAGAATCAATATTGAAGTGCTTATGTGATCGTTACATCTGGCAAATAATCTTGAAGCCTCGAAGTAATGAAAGAGAGAAAATGTGAAAGCTCGTCAAGTTGTATCTGTTTGAGTGACCAAATTTTTGTAAAAGTAAGGGGGTATCTTCTAAGTTCTAAGGAAACTCACACAGACATTTAAAAAAATTCTTACCTTTTTATATATTAAATTTTTTTTTCAAAACCAAGCCAATTAATTAAGAAATTGTCCACTATCTTTAGAAAGATTTTTTGAACTACCCAATCAATTGGGGACATAAGTCAATCGATTGGAAAATATTATTTGAACCAGCCAATCAATTGGAGCATTAAGTCAATCTATTGGAGAAGAACCAAACGCTTAACCAAAAAATTTGGATAGTATCTTAATGACTTTTAATGGCTTTAGATCCTTTCCTTCCTTTTAAACAATCATAATCGATTAATTTTAAAACTTATAATTGATTGGGGAAAGATGTCAATCGATTGGCTCATCAATTATGCCCATGGATCACTTCCTTTTCTATTTTTTAACTTATCATATATAAAAGAGGTTTTCCTCCTCTTTATTTCACACAGTTTTTCGTAGTTTAACATTTTCTTTGGAATTAATCATTCTTCATCTTTCTTTCTCTCTAGAAACATTTTTTCTTTCACATAAGTTGCCTTGGTGATTTTGAGTGAAACATTACTTGTGTGGAAGAATTTTTAAGTGGTCATGTTTTTGTTTAGTTCTTGAGGGTGTGATACTCTTTGGATATTGAGTTTGATTTGTGAGATAAACTAGTCATAAAATCTCTATTTTTGGTTTCTTGAGCTTTG
The DNA here is from genome assembly GCA_948472305.1 of Vicia faba. Taxonomy (NCBI): domain Eukaryota; kingdom Viridiplantae; phylum Streptophyta; class Magnoliopsida; order Fabales; family Fabaceae; genus Vicia; species Vicia faba. The sequence goes on from CATIWC010001967.1 coordinate 225,066, forward strand.
CCAAAAAAAAGTCAAATTTTCTATTGAGGTAAGCTAAAAATCTCTAAATGGTTTGTTAGCTTAGCCTGGGGTAAAAACTATATTTGGTTGGGTATAAACCCGTATAATCTCAAGATCGGGTTGTATTAAGTTTCATGGAAATAACTAGTAAAGGCACAAATTTTATAGTCAAAATCTCAAGAAGATCTCTTCGGGACAGGAGTAAGCCAATGTTCGGCCAAACTTGGAAAAATCTCTCTAACCCTTATCCTTTTTTATTTCTTCTATTTACTTACTATTTTTACTTTTCGTTTATATACACTCCATATTTAATAAACCACTAACATAATCTTAAGTGTTTTTGAGAAAATCATAAAAGTAATCGAGAATTTTAAAAACCACAATACACCCCCACCCCACCTTTTCATGTGCTTGAACTACTTATCTAATAAGTGGCTACAGAGCCTAACACATTTTCAAGAGGATGGTTTGGAGATCAAGCCTGAAGGGTGTTGATTCCTAGTGTTTTTTCTTTGTTTGACCCTTTCATTTGGGAATATTTTGTTTCCTTTTTCTGGATATGTAACGGCTTGATAACATCGGGGTTTTACGCTAATAATTGTCATGATGCTCTAGCATCTTGTTCAACATATGTGATATTGGCTGACGTTTACCTACTCCTGATTTGATGTGTGTATGTGCTAACATATTGACATATGTGCGGACTGACTAAGTTTTTTTTGGGAAATACCTTTGCCAAATTATGGAAAAAGGGGGGAGTAATGGTGTGTAGTGGAGTGGTGTGACTATGAACTACTGATGTGTGGTGTGTGAGTTCTGAGTTCTATTGATATGCTACTGTATGACTTTTCTTAGTACTAACTAGCGGATGTGATTGGTACTAACTATTCTGAATGTGTGTGCACACATGCTAAAGCATCTGGCCTAGAATCTGGCCCTTAACCTTGTGTGACTGTGTGTGCTGATCTATTTTTGTGTTAGTAGTATATGTTGATTCTAACTTGACTACAAATTATGTGTCCATGCTTGACTGATTTTGTGATTGCATGACTGACTGTTATAGAGCATTGATTTTATGTAGAAACCTCATGATTTCTGACTTGTGCTACTGATGTGTCATCGGCTGCTGGTGATGTATGCTTTAATTGATTTATACTTCTATTGCTGCTGATGTTTGTTCTAAGTATGGGCTGCTTATGATACTCAATTATGTTATGTCTTGAAAACTTATTTTTCCAAAATTTTCTAAAGGGAGAGATTGTTGTTCCTTTTGGATTTGATGCATTATGCAAAACAACATGGAGTGTTAAAGCTATTTTGGTACAGAAGGGACACATGTGGGACACGACATTCCAGCATGTTTGTGCAACATCTGGCCCTTTTTAATAGGTCAAGGTTGTTGAACTTTTAGAGAAAAATTATGGTTGGGATTCAATCATATTTGTTGTTATTATTTAGAAATGCGTTTGTGTGATTTGTTTGACAGTTATTTGAAGATCAAATCAATTTAAATGGATATTTGAATTTGAATTTAAAATAACTCATATCTTTTATTGGAGACTTTTGTGGAGAAAATCAAATCCAATTATACCAGAATTGCATTGTTATTTAATGAGACTCCCACCTCATCATTGGGGGTGTACGCTAGGATTGAACATCTTTGCGTTGGGTTTATTTAAGTATTTTTGTGTTTCTTGTACACCGTGTTGGCACCTACATTCATATCATAAGGCATAGTAGTGGTTTGTTTAGTTGAGTTGTAATTCAACTTTTTCTAAGTTGTTTATTAAAGTTGATCACTAGGGTTACTGATTGAGAGAAAGTGATAGGGGGTTCTAATATTTAGAGAGAGTCCTAAATAGAAATACACAAGGGTAGAATTATGAATAGGGTAATTGAACAAGGGGCTTGTTCATCTTTGTACTAATTCTATAGAAGAGTGGATTTCCTTTCTTGGCTTGGATGTCACCCAAATATAGGTGTTGTTTGCAATGAACTGGGTTACCAATTCTCTTGTGTTATTTATTGTTTGTACTTTTATTTATTCTTACTGTCATATTATGTTAAATCAGGTATAACAAGTTGGACACGTTGTCCCAGACATCTGGTCCAACATCTATCCCTTGAGGAACATAATTTCACAAAATGAATTCGAAATTCCAATGATGGGAGAGCTCAAGTATTTTTTATGACTTCAAATCCATCAAATCCCCCCAATACTATTAAGAGTTATTAAAAAGGTTTGATAATGAGAATTCAGAGGTAATAACAACCCCAATGTCAACCTTGACAAGAACTAAGATGGAAATCCAGTTGAAGAAAGAAAATATCGAGGTATGATAGGCTCTTTTCTCTATCTAATTGCATATTATCCTAATATAATGTTTGTTGTTTGTATGTATGCATGCTTTCAAGCATTCCCAAAGGAATCACATATCAGTGTGGTCAAATGCATCACGATATATCCCTCAGGAAAATAACAAATGGGTTCATGGTACCCCAAGGGAGCAGATTGTGACTTAATTGAGTACACCGACGTAATTTTGCTGGATGCAGATTGAATGGGGAAAAGTACCAGCGATATGTGTCACTTTCTTGGGAAATCACTTGTCTCACGACATAGTAAGTAACAAGCAAGAGTCACACTATCCACAGTTGAGGCAAAATATGTTGTTAATGATAGTTGTTATGCTCAACTTATCTGGATGAAACAATAACTCAGTGACTACGGTGTAAATCTTGGAGTTGTCCCAATATAATTTGACAACACTAGCACTCTAAACCACACAGAAAACCTGATTCTTCACTCTTAGGCTAAACACATTGAAGTTAGGCACCACTCTATTAGTGATCATGTTGAAAAAGGGGGTGCGTTTTTGAATTTGTAACCTCATTTAATCAACTTCTAGACATTTTTACTAAAACCCTTGCTAAAGAAAACGATTTTTTATAAGAACTGGACTAGGAATATTAAACAAGTCATGCATGGATTACAAAGCCTATATGTTTTCTACTCAAAATTGATGCCATGTGATTTATGTGCTTTATTGTTATTTTTTTACCTTTTATATTATGCCAAAGGGCGAGAAGTATGCTCTTAGGGGAAGTAGAGTATACTCCCTTCTTAATTGAGGGAGAATGTGGATCTATGTGGTTTCAGGTATTAAGTTAATAATCCTTCAAAAATTCCTCTCTGAAGTTTTGATGACGATAATGTCAGCAGTTGTGATGAAGTCGGTGGCAATAGCTTTCAACTCTCTGATGATGGTAACTCATCTAGAAAAAATATATCAAGCTTGTCAAGAAAAGAGACTCAAGATCGAAATGCTTATATGATTCTTACATATGAAAAATAATCTTGAAGCCTCCGAGTAATGAAAGAGTGGAACTGTGAAAGCTCGTCAAGTTGTGTCTGTCAGAGTGGCCAAAATTTTGTAAAAGGAAGGGAGTAGCTATTAAGTTTTAAGGCAACTTAAACACACACTTAAAAAAAATTTCTTACATTTTTACATATTTTAAAAATGTCCAACTTAAACTCCCAAGTGATTAAGAAACTGTCCACTGTCTTTTAAAAGATTTTTGATCTACCCAATTGATTAGGGACATAAGCCAATCAATTGGAAAAAGTTTTTTTGAACTAGGAAATCGATTAAAGCATTAAGTTAATTGATCGGAGAAGATCCAATCACTTAACCAAATGATTATTATGGCATCTTAATGACTTGTAATGAATTCATATCCTTTCTTTCCTTTTAAACAAACATAATCAATTATTTATAGGGCATCCAATCGATTGAAGCAAGATGCCAATCGATTGACTTACCAATTCTACCTATGGATCACTTTCTTTTCTGATTTTTCCTTCCCCTATAAAAAAGTGGGTCTCCTCTTCTTCATTTCACATATTTTTACGAAGTTTAACATTTTATTTGTCTCTATTTTCTTTTTTTCTCTCTAAAAATATTTTTCTTTCACTTAAGTTGCCTTTGGTGCTTTTGGGTGAAACATTACGTCTGAGGAAGAATTTGGAAGTGGTTGTGATGTTTTTAATTCTTGAGGTGGGATATGTGAAACCTTGTTTTGCAGGTGATATACTTTTAATATTGACATCAACTTTTGATGATGACAACTAATGACAACTAATCTTCTGACATATCAAACATAATCAGTTAAGTGGATAAAGAT